>OZ026612.1:70576932-70744432 GCA_964020975.1 Hermodice carunculata | reverse complement strand
GATTCAGCCTCTTAGTCCAGCTTTTCCAGAAGAGATGTCATTGTCACCCGCGAAGTTTTCCTGGCTTATACCCAGGCCATCTGATGTGGTCTTTATTGTGAATATATGACATGACATTTTTGTCCAAACTTTACATCTAGCATGTTGAAGTTGCCAAAGGCCAAGGTTAAAATGCAATTTTGAACCTTGTGGAAATTACAAATAACACAACTATTTCATTGTATTCTATTTTTATTTCTGTAAAGTAATTTACTGTTTCTGCCTTTTATTGTGTGACTGCTTACATAAAGATATTTATAACATGTAATCTGGGCCTGCAATTTTCCTTAGAGAAGCATATAAAAAAGAATATCTTGAAAATGAAAAGTTTTCTAATTTGAAAATGTAAGTTTGTTGCGGTAATTTTGTTTAAAAAAATTATAGAGCTGGACCCGGGTCAAGTTTGTAGGCGTAAAGTTGTTTAAAAAAAAAAAAAAAAAGAAAATAATAATGAGCATAACCAGGGTCATTGCATATTGTATCCGTCAAGTTACTGTAAGACTTTTAAACATGTATGTATAATACGGAAGCATGGAAAAGTCTGCACATCCATGAGTGGTCAATTTATTTTGTATAAATACTCAGGCAGTGAAATGTATTTTAAATTGTCAATCAAAACCCATATATACAATGAACTTTGAAAAATCATGAACCATTCTGCATATAGTGAGGTAAAAAGAGGAGCCTTTAGCTACATATTTAAACCAAACTTTTTGACAATATGTAAATGTTACGTTTTAAACGTTTCATTTTCCTGTGCCCTTAAAATTTGTTTTCTATTTTCCAGAACTGGTACATGAAGCATACCCTAACACCACAAATGGGGACATCAAGAGCGAGCTGCTAGTAGTTGTGAGACCATCCACTCAATAGCAAGCAGCTGGAACCTAGGATAATGAATCTGGATCTTGAACTCTGGACTGTACGATATTTATGGCCCTCCGTTGAAGGGGGGCGAAAAGTAAACACTTTTTCTAACATAATGGTCAAACTGTGTATTTTACCAAAATACATATGCATTATTAAACAATAGTTCTGTCTTCTTGTTTTTTATTCATTATTCTTTTAGAAGAAAAGTAATGGTGAAATGGAGGCTTTCTACAACATTTTCTCTTATTGGTCATGTGGTTATTTAAAAAAAACTTTTACATTGTGTGCAGTGTTTCACTCTTGTTCATTTTGCTTTTTTTTTAGAAAGGTTGTTGTATTCATCTGGCTGAGTGCCTGCATCTGCTCTGAACACATTTCTTGGTATAAGTTGCAACCAAATTCAGTGATATTTACTCCACACAGAGAGGTCTGCATCTGAAAAAGCAGGCAAGGGCGACCTGTCTCCTACTAGGACCTCCTGCCCATCGAAGCCGCCTCCGACAAAGTCCCAAGTGCATGTCCGAGGTACCTCGGACAAGGTCCGAGGTGTATGTCCGAGCCACCCCGGACAAGGTCCGAGGTGTATGTCCGAGCCACCTCGGACATCAATGTCCGAGAAATACCACGGACAACTTCCAAGCAGCACCCGCACTGTCCGAGGAACACCTCGGACAAACTGTAAGACCTGCTCGGAATATGCTCGGAATACATAAAGAATCTCGGACATTGTACGAGGAAAACCTCGGACATGTGTATGAGGAAAAACTCGGACATGTGTACGAGGAAAACCTCGGACATGTGTACGAGGAAAAACTCGGACATGTGTACGAGGAAAACCTCGGACATGTGTACGAGGAAAACCTCGGACATTGTATGAGGATTGCCAAAACTACACGCTTACTCCTTTTTGTACCATTTTCATGTTAGAGTTTTACCTCGGAAAATGGCGTTCCAATACTCCGAGGTTTTTTTCCTCGGACATTTTCCTTGGAATTCCATGGAAAATTTACAGATGGGTGGGCTGCTGACTGTGGCAGGTCTTTACATCTAAAAGTCGTTGGCGAGCTGAAAAAAGCTCGCCTGAAATCATTTTAGGTGAGCTGTTGGTGAGATATTGCTACCTAAATGCAAGATTGAGCTGTGCTTTTAGCAGCTCACCAAGGCAGATTCATTTTTCATTGTAATGAATGCACCATTACAAGTTTAAATTCATATTTAAACAGAAATGAAGTGATTTTAACTTGTACAAGAGGTAACATATCTGGCTGGACAGTTAATACATCTCCTCCATGGGTTATTTTATATATCTTATTTATTCATGTACTGAAAATGTATTCTATGTATTTATTATGTATATTATATGTACTTTAGGAGGGCCCAGTGTAAATCAACCTTGGGTTGACTAGGTTTTACCCTCGATAAATAAAGCTCTTACTTACTAACTTATTAGAAGGTAAGCGCTTGATATTATGTTAAACCTATTGTTCTTGAAAAATAAACATTCGGGCAGGACAAGTAACAATTACAAGAACAATATATTTTAACCCACCACATGTCCAAATTTTTAGACAAAAATGATTTGGTGTCAGTAACAGAAGTCCTCAATATGAATCCTTAAAGATAAATCATATTTCTGAGGGACAAGTCCAGTAGAGACTTCTATGTTATCTCATGCCATAGCCACCAATTTGAAAACGGTCTGCTGGAGCAGTTTAACTTTATTTCTGCTCCAGGATGTATAATAGATAAAAAATATAGCATCAGTGTTAAACTGAATGACTGATTTGACGCTTAAGCTTTCATACATAGAAGGTGCAGGCCTACAGGAAAAAAATTCCAGCCTTCAAGACTCAGACTGGCATCTCTTTCTCTCCCTCACCAGCATCCATTGATGCATCCAGTGACTGGAATTGAGGGCACCACAACACAAAGGGTTACCCAGACATGACTATTGATTGCAGCAATCAAGTGCTTCCTCTTCAAAAATCACAGACTCAAATCTGATAATTCACCATGATTTCCTCACTATCAGAAGGTCCATGCCTGATAGAAAGTTTTATCTTAAATCAATATGGCCTGCATTAACCTAGCACAAAGCTGGAGCTCCTGGACTTTTTCCATCATTCCACTGTATGTTGATTCTATACTAAGGCAATTATTTTGCCATCTGTTACCAGCTGCTAAACGGCACAGCATTTTGGATCATCCTTGCAGTGTGAAAACATGCTACCATACATATCAAGGATTAGTTTCTCCTTAATCCAAGAACAGTCAACATATGTCAGCATCTAGTACAATGTAGTGTTGATCTGATGTATTACTTTCATGATGCAGCTATGCACATAAATACACACTATCCATGAAACTTTGCAGCAATTCTGTACAGTGATATACATGTATGTGCACATAGCACAGACTTACATGTATCTTTTATGAAAATCTTCTCTTGAAATTGACATTAATTATTGATATTTCTCATACAACGGTCTCGAGTTCCTGACAAAATGAATTTTCCATCTTGGTAGGAAAATTGCTACAATATTACATGTACATGAACTAATCCCATCATGTTGATTATCCATAACTGGAGACAACGAAACCGTTTCTTAATGGAAAAAGTCCCTGAATTAAAGTATTTTGATTAACCATATATGGATCATGACCCCCCCCCCCCAAAAAAAAACAAACAAACAAAAAACAAAAACACCCCCCCCCCCCCAAAAAAAAGACAAAAAACAAAAAAAGCCAACAAATTATAGAATAGGCCCTTGGACCTAATGCTCTACTTGCAACCATCTCTAAAAAATCATTTCCTGAAATGCATTCCCTCCACAACCTTGAAAAAAGGTCATCCATATTATGCAGTATCAAACTTCCACATGATACACATTTATGGTTCGTTTAAATTCATTCACCTTTTTCTTCATCAGGATATTGACTTAAAAGTCCTATTCTTTAAGTACTTAATGACTTTGAAAAATAGACCAAGGTCAATCACTGGTCTGGGTGACACCAAAAAGTAGGCCACAAAGTACAGTTTTATGTGCAATAAACTCAAGGGTAAATTTGATCTGGAGGCTCCATTCTCTTTACCATTGATACCCAAGCTACACCCTGCCATTGCACAATCACCTCTTCCAACCTTACAGGTGTGTTTACCTAACAAAAATATGTCAAGGTCACTGATCTTACCTGACTTTTTAGCTCTGGTTATGAAGTATACATCTTTTAAATTTGGCAAGTCTAATTCAATTATTTTTTTCAGATATAGAATCTTGTATCTTTCAAGCCCAGGCCTTCATGTTTGAGGAGTGTGATTTTTAACTCGCCTTAAAAGCTTGCCTAAAATAATTAAGGTGAGCTCCTAAAAGCACACCTCAATTTTGCATAAGTACTCTAACTATAGCAATAGCTCACCTACAGCTCACCTAGAATGATTTCAGGTGAGCTTTTTCAGCTCACCAACAATTTTAGATGTGAAGGCCTACAAGCCATTTTAACTCATGATTTCTGTCAAAGCAGAGGACCTCTATATTCCAACTGGCCATTTAACCTTAACCTTCAACTCACATTAAAAATTGTGCTGTTCAAAAAAAGCAATCAATGTGAGATACATTCAAACATTTATGTTGAATTAAACAAAAAGCATTTCTATGACATGCCGGCATGTGTATACTTGGTAACAGTCTTTGTTATAAACAGCTTAGTTTGAAATCTGATGAACTGAGACAGTACAAAGTTGTGTCACTGGTGGGACAGGCTGCAGAATTTTTTTTCTTTTCAGTAATGTCTCATATGGTGAAAACTCTGTGAGGTTAAGTGGTATTTAACTTGAAACATGGTCTCTGTTTAATGAAAAGTTTTTATTCAGTATACACAGTTGATTAGTATTTTTTATTAGTATTTTTTTTGGGGGGGGGGGAATCATTACTTCACACGCAAAAGACTGGTGTCACAGACAGGACACACTTGTGTGTCACAGATGGGACAGCTTTGTCTGGCCTTACGTGAACAATCATAATCATGCTGTATATTTAAATATGGTCATTAAAATTGGACAGGAAACACCCACATGTAATGTTGAGACCTTTAGGCTCAATGGAAAAGAACAAAACGATGGTTGCTCTGTACATTTAGGAAAATTTAAACATTCCCAGTGTCATGGACGAAACAGAATTGAACAAGGACAAGAAGCATATTGATTATTACCAATAATTTACTGTCCTACCTAAAGTAAATGACATATAAATGACTAGATAGATAAATGTCAGCTAAGTATCTGAATTTTTTATTATTTTTTCACAATCTTACCACTTTGATAGTGGAACATTTGAAATAAACTTGTCCTGTGACAAAAAATGTTCCATACATGACAAATTATTAATTTAATATTCCAATTTTTCAAATAATTGAAACCAATTTTACATTGCATTTTTAAAATGCGAATATACTGAATACAGAGAATATAAAAAAGTTTGTTTTTCTTACCATTATTAATAGTAAATTATTAAACTTTTGAATGTTATTTGTCACAGACGGGACATTATAGAAAATAGACAGGCTGTATATTAATTACTATTAATAACTCCCCAACCATTACATATTGCATGATAAACAAGATTGCCATGTTATTTTGTCCCATGGGAAAAAAGTCACATAACATTATCTATCTTATAGATATATTTAAAAGACAAAATGTCCTGTCTGTGACACAGAAATGCTTATTTGCATAAATATGGATACATAAATTGAGCATAGATTGCTCTGTACGCAAAAATTCCAAACATCTGAATACTTTAAAAATTTTACTTTTAGCTTTTTTCTATCTGTGAAGATTTATTTTCTTTGCATGTTAAATTGGTGAAAATTTTTTCTTCTCTCTGAATTTTCCTTTTTGTGACCCCCTGAAAAAATGCTGACAGAAACACTGTTGAGATGAAGAAATTTTAAGTTTTTTCTAAAAATTCAATCAAAAAAATCATAATTTTTTTTTTAAATATTGCATCATCATTTCCTTTGCAAACTTGGTAGAGGTCTACCTGGGGAACATCAATGTGCAAAATCAAAACATTCCATGTAGCAGTTTTTGAGAAGTAAAAAATGCAAAAAGACTAATGACTGACAGACAGCTAAAAAATCGCTTATCAGGGGTTTCCTCCAAGTCACATCTCCAACAAGCTTGATGTTTAAAGTGTTTTTTGGAGAAACTGTATATATGCATGTACACCACTATCTCCATGATACTAACCATGCTGATATACATACACTTTTTATAGTTATTACCCAATTTCAACACTTTTTTAAAAATCAGGAAATGACAGTAGTCACCTAGAACCCAACATAAGTGGAGACTGAATCAAACTACATACCCAACAAGTTTGAAGAGAATTCAGCATGTAGGTTCAGAGAAATAGTGGAAACTTACAAAAAAGTGAAAACAAAATTAGTTACAAGGCACTCAGAAATTGCTGGATCCATGCTCCCTCACCTCATTTATAACCTTGCTAATCACAGGTCTCATTTTAAATGACTGTAGTCAATAAAAATATGTTATCACCATGACCAATATACCTGACCTAAGGACCAGATACACAGGTGTGTAAAGTTTCATGATTCTAAGTCAAAGGACAACACAATTACAGCTCGGGCATGAAGTGTAATATAGTAATAAATGAATGTATCACCATGATCCAGATACTTGACCTAGTGACCTACTTTTGTTTCATAGTACACCTTTAGGTCAAGATATATGTGGGTGTTAAGTTTCATGAAATTAAGTCAACTAATAAAGAAATTATAGCCCAGACACAATTTTACAAGAATATGTGACTGTGACCCAGATACTTGACCCAGAGACCTACTTTAGGTGAATGATACACCCTTATATCCAGATGCACCTGTGTGTTATGTTTCATTAATTGAATTATCTTTCTAAGTTACACAGTAAAGGAATTATTGCCCGAACACAACTTTTCAAGAATATGGAAATAAGACCCAGATAATTAACATAGTGACCTACTTTTGGTACATGACACACCCTTTAATTTAGATGCAATTGTGTGTAAAATTCCATTAATTTTAGTTGAAGGACAAGTGAATTATAGCCCGGACACGAATAGCGGAGACCCAGATACTTAGCCTAGTGACCTACTTTTGTTTCATGACATACCTTTAGGTCAAGATATGTGTGTGTGCGTAAAGTTTCATGAAATTAAGTTACATAGTAAAGGATTTATAGCCCGGACATGATTTTTAAATGATATGTCCCTGTGACCCAGATACTTGACCTAGCAGCCTACTTTTGGTTCATGACACACCCTTATGTCTAGATATCTGCACATGTGTGTAAAGTTCCATTAATCTTACTTGAAGGACAACAGAATTACAGCTGGGACAGTAAGTGTGATATAGTTTTACATGATTGTATCACTGTGACCCAGATATTTGGCTCAGTGGCCTACTTTGGTTTCATGACACACCTTTAGATCAAGATATATGTTTGTCAAGTTTCAAGAAACTAAAATACATAGTAAAGGAATGATAGCCTGGACACATTTTAAAAAAGATATGTCATTGTGATCCACATTCTTAAATAAGTGACCTATTTTTGGTACATGACACACCTTTATGTGCAGATGCATCTGTGTGCAAAGTTTCATTGATTTAACTTAAATAGCAAAGGAATTATAGACTGGACACGATTTTATAATATGTCACTGTGACCCAGATAGTTGACCTTATGACCTACTTTGGTACAAGACACACCCTTATGTCTAGATGCACCTGTGTGTAAAGTTTCATTATTTAAGTTGAAGGACAAGACAATTACAACCTGGACACAAAAAGTGGATGAACAGAAACAAGGACACACCGAAAAAGCTGCAGGAGGGGGGCATAATTAAGCAAAATATGCAGCAAAGCTGTTTACAAATTGAGATCTAGCGGGTTGTTTCCCAGAAGTGATCTTATAAAATTTGGAAGTAATTTGCTATGTGCATGTAGAGAATTCTTTTATCCACTCCCCCAACCCCCATCTTAAAATAAACACAAAAATCTTCTAAAAAATATTGGGAAATGAAGAAAATTTGGCAGAGATCCATGCTAAGCTACACGGACAATTAGTTTGTTGAGGATCAAGCGGATGGCTTTCTGAGAAGTGAGACACACCAACAACAGATCATCACACATAATGTAAGCTCTGCAGAGCTGAGCTTAAAATTTATGTTTTGCTATATAACGACGAAGAGCTGCTTCTTGTAAAGGAATTCAGGATGAGCTTCCCTCCAGCACTCATGTCTACTGAATGACTGTCATAATCTGTATGCTGAATAACAGGGCAGATGAAGGATAAATCTTCCCTATGGATGCATCTACGTGTCCTCAAAATCATGCCTGCATGGGGTAACAGCACAATCATCCACACCAGTCATTCAATCAGCCAGTTAATACGCCCATTCCAGTCTCTGATCAAGTTAATTAAAAATACTGTTAATTAATTGAATCTGAGACTGGGTACAGGTGTGACACATGCACAGGTAATCATAGTAATTACAGCTTCAGTTGACATGCATGGACACTGTGATGGAGGAAGAGACTTCTCCCTACACGTAAACCCTGACTGTTCCACTGACTGGAGGCTTAGGCTATGGGATTGTCAGCGAACTTTCCTACGCTTTTGGTTCTTGGTATGACCCTTGCTTTTCCATCTGATCCTACAAGGACCAGCTTGGACCACCACTGCGCCCAGATGAGCAGACTCATTAAGATACAATAACCACAAGCCATATGAAAGCTAACTCCCTTTCTCACTGTCTCACTTCAGACCCACCCTTTGTCCCCCAATACCCCCACGTGTGACTATCACCAAGCTGCTGAGCATCTACAGTCTTCTGCAAGCTGGATCTGCACATTCAGACAAAGCCTGTCTCAGTCAAAGTGAGAAATCTGGGGGGGGGGGGGGGGAGCAGGAGGCCAGAGGGGAGTTGCTTTAACCACACAGCATTTCAGTAGTGCCAGCAAATGAACCAAACTATGACTAAATTTTCACACAACCAAATAAATTCAAGACAGCAGTAAAATGTGACAGTCTTGTCATGATGAGAACTTGTCTAAAGAGACTGGGTTAGATGAATATTAAATTTTGGGAAAGTCAAACTTGATGTCTGCCTCACATGTTGAATATTAATAAGCAGTACACCTGAACTTGTGCTCCTGCTACTTCTACTTGCTGTTAGGGAGGCAACAAATTCCTGACAGATAAATAGGGCTGAACCATTAGACATAGGCTCATTTCACAATAAGTGGCCAATACTGCCGAGCTATCATTTGTTCACAGAATCTACACAGTTTAAAACAAATTGTGCATTATCCTTGACAGTTTACCACTACCTGTTTTATAGCATGATCTGAAAGTGATCCAATACAGTGAAACCTTGTTATAAAGACACTATCTGTTCCCATAAAATGTGTCAGATAACTGAATATGTCAAATTAACAAATCACATAAAATGTACTTTCTGTCCTGTAATAGGCATGTTGTTAAAGTGAATATGTCATAAATCTGCAGGGACAGCCAGTATCATTAGGCAATTGGCCAAACTTTTCATGAATTTTGCTTGTATTTCCAATTTTGATTAAAGATTTTAAAAGTCCAGACCTGGCCCTGTGTCTGGGTGTTGTTATAATGGGTTTTCACTGTACTTACCTGTTCACATGCTCCTCATTTGGGTTTGAATAACAGGCCCACCATCATAGCACCATACATGTCTGCTGATGTCAGATTTATGCACCACAGCACTCATAGCACCATACATGTCTGCTGATGTCAGATTTATGCACCACAGTACTCATAGCACCATACATGTCTGCTGATGTCAGATTTATGCACCACAGCACTCATAGCATCATACATGTCTGCTGATGTCAGATTTATGCACCACAGCACTCACAGCACCATACATCTATGTGTTTGCTACAGTGCTAGCAGTATGCATGTATGGTGATCTGAGAGGCGCACATCATTGAACTGGCAGGATACATGTATGCTGACTTCAGATGTGTGCACTACAGCACCAGTGGCACCATACATGTACATGCCAACCTTAAATGTCGAGCGGTACAATGGTGCCAGCTGTATGTGGCCACTGTTATGAAGGACAACTTTAAGCTTATTCCTCTATGTTGGGAACAAAGGGGTAAAATGATTGACACATTTACCTGAGGCAAAAGGCCAACTGGTATGTGTTTGCATAAATAAATGTAAATATTTCAAGCACTTACTCCACATAGTAGGGTGCTCCCTCTGCAGTCACTGCTTTCTCCCAGCCCAGTGGTGCATCTAAAAATCAGAAAATCAAATTTGTTTCTAACATAGCAACTCACACAGCTCCCTGAATCAGCTTCCCTCACACAATAACATGATGTAAAATTTAACAGATCAATTTAAATGTGAATTTCAATGCATGCATTTACTTCACGTCACCAAAGATTTCAGACAGCATTGGTTGATCCTGAGATTGTGACTGGCCTAGCACCAGGTCTTACAAAATTGTTGCCAATTTGGGTAGTGAACTCAAATATAAAACCAATCTCATGTTTTGTTAATCAAAACAAGGGCAAAAACCATCTAAATATTTCAATCAACAGAACTTTCACAGGTTGAAGTTTTAGATTGGGACCATATAAAGAAATTCAAAATTTCCTCTGTCAACCTAGCTAAAACATGGCAAGTATCTTAGGGCAAATGCCATCTCTTGCAGCTAATGGTCAGTGCCAGCTGACATGTAAGGAGTCATTTCTGGTTACATTGGAAGACAGAAAAAAGAATATGCTAACAGACATGCTACAAGTCATTTTCAAATAAAACTTGGACACTTTCACTCATACCATGAACACAGACTGGTAGCCCAGCTGCTCTCTGATTGGTTACACAGACTTTCAGCCAATCAGAGAGCAGCTGGGCTGCCAGTCTGTGTCCGGTCAAAAGTATGGCAGCAAAACAACTTGGATGAATAGGAAAGGCACTGATGGAATCAAGTTTGGTCGGGTTTTAAGATTTCTGGAAATGAACACAGGATAATAATGCAAGTGGATCAAAGAATATGGTCTGATTGACCATTGAGAACAGTTGTCATATGGCTAATGTCACAGAACGAACTCGATTCATGATGAGATACCCCTTTGAATTTAGCGCTGGAATGTCAGACTTTTTGCCCGAAATGGATTTTGTGGGACATTTTCGACAATTATAGGCCTGTTGCTGTGGATACATGCGGATTTCAATGGATTATCTGTGTGATATACCTGTAGAAAATAGTTTTGGAATAAACTGGTGAGTTACAGCTTGTTGGTGTGTTCAGAAACGGAGAAATCATGCCAAACATGAAGCGGGATGGTGGTCCAGATGTGAACTTCGTTTCAAACCTTTCTATGTAGGAGCTCCATGTGACCATGTTGTGGTTTTAGGCCCATCTGCCACCATCAGATTAGCACAAATAATGGACTGCACAGATGAATACACAATATTTTATTGCAGATATGGCCCTATGTGGGTCATTGAAAGCAAAGATGTCCCAGGTCCAACCTCTTTACCCACTTCTACCTCCCCCCCCCCCCCCCCCCCCGGCGTATATTAGCACGGAAGCTTGACTGACTGAACGTTATGAGCGCCTGTGCTTGAATCAGCACTTCAAAAGTTCCAGTCTACTCGACACAGGTGGCAATATGCAATGGAGCGCTGTGTGAGTGCACTTGCAAACTGGCGCATTGAGAGTTAAAACTAGAAGAGACTGATTTTCCAACAGAAAATCAAATGTCTCCCGGTGGAACACTTACGTCTCTGAATAAGCTACAGGTGATAACAAATTACAAATGACCAAGTTTGCTTGAAAATTACAATCCTATTTTAGCTCTCACCTAGATACATTACTCTAGCAATTTTCATCAAGTTCTTCAAGACTTATTGCAGAGAAACCAATTTCACATAAATGACCCTGTGACCTTGAAAATTAGGTCAAGGTCACCCAAATACAATCCCAACCTAGGTCTTGCCAAGATACATAATCCTACCAAGTTTCATCAAATTCCATAATGTTCTTCATGACTTATCGAACGGAAACCAATTTCACATTAGTGACCCTGTGACCTTGAGAATTCGCTCAAGGTCATCCAAACACAATCCCAACTTAGGTCTTGCCTAGATACAAAATCCTACCAAGTTTCATCAAATTCAATCAAAGTTCAAGACTTATCACACGGAAACCAATTTCACACAAGTGACCCTGTGACCTTGGGAATTTGCTCAAGGTCACCCAAATACAATCCCAACCTAGGTCTTGCCAAGATACATAATCCTACCAAGTTTCATCAAATTCCATAATGTTCTTCATGACTTATCGAACGGAAACCAATTTCACATTAGTGACCCTGTGACCATGAGTATTCGCTCAAGGTCATCCAAACACAATCCCAACCTAGGTCTTGCATAGATACATAATCCTACCAAGTTTCATCAAATTCCATCAAAGTTCAAGACTTATGGAACGGAAACCAATTTCACATAAAAAAGTGACCCTGTGACCTTGGGAATTTGCTCAAGGTCACCCAAATACAATCCCAACCTAGGTCTTGCCAAGATACATAGTCCTACCAAGTTTCATCAAATTCCATAATGTTCTTCATGACTTATCGAACGGAAATCAATTTCACATAAGTGACCCTGTGACCTTGAAAATTAGGTCAAGGTCACCCAAATACCATCCCAACCTAGGTTTTGCCTAGATACATAATCGTACCAAGTTTCATCAAATTCTGTCAAGTCCTTCAAGACTTATCGCACAGAAACCAAGTGTTGAAGAACCTGAACAACAACAACAACAACAACACGAAGCGGAAGAAACGGGCACTAAAACAATATGTCCCCCGGCTTCCACCGGGAGACATAAATATCATAGATATTTTGAAATTATGACACTTATCAATTCAACTATATAGTGCCTCATGTTTTATGGGTATAATATGGTATTCTTAATGCAATTTATACACACTTTCTGGTGTACATATTATTACAATGCTAAAATCAAATTCATATTGTAAACCTGACCTGTGGATCTTAAAAATCACAATGGGGCCACACCTGGCAGAAGTGACAATGTACCAGTATTAAATCTGACATGCAAAACGGTGGAATCCCTGAGGCTGATGCTTCAGTTCAAATGCTATTCTTCACGAACACACAAGGTGCATGTGTTAAAGGATTAACCACTGCTGGTTGACTTGGTCATCCAAAGCTCACCTTCATGTCCCGTGTACTTCACCATGTCTATACTTGCCTGCTCAAAAGATGTGTACCTAGATTTGCATCCTTCTTTGCTTGTGTGCATTACTGACAACGGATCACAGAACACTGTATCAACTCATGCCATCATCACCTCCGGAGCAAATGCTACGGAAAACACTGAACCATGGGACTAAACAAGGACTGAAAATAACCCCTACTGGCCTTTAAATCAGATTGATCTGAAGTAAGTCTGATACATGATGCAAATGTACAATCCTGGAAAGCAAACTCATGCTTGAAAGTTGCTGGACCAGTGGCCTTGATAAACTTAGGTGACCCTAAAACCGGTAAGCTAATTTGAAAGCCTTTCCAAAAATACATGCATTTTACAAGAGGCTGCCAGAAGTTTACACAAGGATTTTGTCTAGCATAAATGAGCTTCAAACTCACTAAGCTGCCAGTATGCCAGTAATGGTTTCCCTACCACAATTGCGCCAAAGTGCCTTGGATCTTATGCTGAAGACAGACTATGAGAGTGCCAATCAAAGTGAATTATCTGCCCACAGCAAAACAATTGTCATCAATATTGGTTATATTAGGGCCAGGGCTACATGCGCAATATTTCACATTTACTGCTCATCAGGATAATCCCAGGTAAGAGGTTTACATTTACATAATCAGGCATTAGCCAAGGCTCCATTCAAAATTAATGTACATACCTTGTTGCCTGTTGTGTCACATTTCCTCATGTCACTGACTTCACTATGCCGTATACATACTTGCTCCACACTTGCAATAATAACCTTCTTCCCCTACTTTCACACCAACCAGTTTGAATTCCTCTTGCAGTATCTCTTGCTCCCCTACTTCATGCACTTTTAACTACACTCTACAATATTGTCTTCTCATTGAGGATATACTTCTGCTTAGCAGAGGTGTCCACAAAATATGTCATGAAATACAACAAACTAAAAATAAGTAAAACAAAGCATACATTTTTTGAAAAGGACATAAAGTGAGGAATTGTGTTTTGTCATTGTCATGTGCTTGTACAGCAATTACACAAAGTGAACGTACAATTTTCCTAATTTTTTTCAGTTTTGCATGCAAAAAGAGTTAAACTGAAAAGCTGAGTGTGAGGGTGACTACAGCATCAAGCCAGAATGATTCGGCCACAAGGCAGCCAAGTGAGTTATTGAAGAAAGGAACCTTTAAACAGGTCTCCTTGTAGCACAGCCTGCAAAAGAGCATGTCCAACCAATTTTTGACAGGGTTGTGAATCAATCACGAGCCTAAGCAACATTGTGTCACATAGGCCAACAATTCCTGACACTGTCCTTGACATGATAATCTGTGAAACAACCTAACACTGCAAAATATGCAACATGCAGGTTGCACTGTGATGACTGCCCTTGTATTACTATAATAAAAAGCCACACTACAGAGCACCTAGCCTTGTTCTGGCTTAACACACTGATCATCATCACACTATGCATGTATGGATGTTATAGAAAACTAGGAAAGATGATTTGCTGCATAGCAAATCAGTGTGTGCGTCTTCAAAAGCATATTAGTATGGCAATGTACAACAATTCCATGACACAGTAGTAGAAGTTGGAATGGCATCTCTATCTATTATCGCTTTAAAGTTATTCAAGATTTAAAATTTCTAATGGTGCTAAAAAGCATAATTTAATTTGCTACAACTTTTATTTTTAATTCATTAGATGTGCACTGTCAATAACAGACTACTAGGTGCACAATGGTCCCCCCCCCCCGTAGAAGTTGAAACAAGATATGTTTGTAAAACATAGATGCCCCCCGCCCTCATTACCCTTGCCCTCGCTACCCTATTGATAGTGGTAGATGGGGCACTCGTGACCTTACAAAATTAGTGAAGGTTGATCATACATCAATGTCACATATCTTTAAACTTAAACTTCCACTAGCCCCGAATATGGACTATAATCTTGAAAAGACCTAGCTTAAAAACCTCTTCAGTTATTAAGCAGAAACCAAAGTTAAATCAGGTGAATAGGTGACCTTGGAATTTAGATAAAGGTCACCAAACTAAACATTTCTTTTAGCCCTTAACAACGACTATATAGTGGTGCAGTATCCAAGTCCTTGCTCAAAAACTTCTTCAGTTATTGAGCAAAAACCACAGAAAGTCTACTGTCTGTGTGTGACCCTCAAAACTGGGTCATGGTCACTCATCTACAAACTCAAACTAGCCCTTATACGCAACCATAAAGCTGTGCAATATAAAAGTGCTACCTCTAAAAACGCAAGTTATCATGCAGAAACAGTATTCAACCAAGTGGCTCTGTGACCTTTGAAATTAGGTCAAGGTCACCGATCTTCAAACTTGACCTAGCCCCGAATACGGATAATTATCCGCTGCAATATAAAAGTCCTAGCTTAAAAACCTCTTCAGTTATTGTGCGGAAACCAAAGTTCACTCAGGTACCACTGTGACCTTGGAAATTAGGTCAAGGTCATCCATATTCAACCTTTGCCCACCTTTTGACTGGAATAATACACCTGTACAGTATCACAGTCCTAGCTCAAAAACTTCTGGAGTTATTGTGCGGAAACCACAGTCTTACTACAATCTCTCTGTGACCCTGAAAACTGGGTCAAGGTCACCCATCTGCAAACTCAACCTAGCCCTTACAGAGAACCATAAAGCTGTGCAATATACAAGTCCTAGCTCCAAGGTATAAGTTATCATGCAGAAATCATGAAACCATACTCAGTAAAGTGGCTCTGTGACCTTTAAAATGAGGTCAAGGTCATCCATCTTCGAACAACACCTGGGCCCAAATATGGACTATAATCCTGTGCAATATAAAAGTCCTAGCTTAAAAACCTCTTCAGTTATTGTGTGGAAACCAAAGTTCACTCAGGTACCACTGTGACCTTGGAAACTAGGTCCAGGTCACCCATCTTCAAACTTTGCCTCGCTTTGAACTAGAATAATACACCTGTACAGTATCAAAGTCCTAGCTCAAAAACTTCTTGAGTTATTGTGCGGAAACCCAAGTCTACCGACCCAGCGACATTTGCAACGCTATATATGCCCCACCTTCTTCGAAGGGGGGCATAATAACATCTCTATCTAGTTTTGAAGATATTCAAGTGTGAAAATTTCAAATGCTACTAATTAGAATAATTTAAATTGCCACAACTTTTGCTTTTGATTCATTAGACGCGCATGGTTAATAACCCCCCAGTAGAAGTTAAAATTGCATTTTTATCTACAATAGTTTTGAAGATATTCAAGTTTTAAAATTTCAAATGCTGCTAATTTGCATCATTTAAATTTCTACAACTTTTTGTTTTGGATTCATTAGATGTGCACTGGTCAATAACCCCATAGTAAAACTTGGAATAGCTTCGCTTTTTATTATACTTTTGAAAATATTCAAGATTTAAAATTTCAAATGCCCCTAATTTGCATAATTTTAAACATCTTCATTCCTCTGTATAAAACTGTCAAACTCCTTGAATTATTATTCTTCTTTATTGACTATGTGTAGAATGGCTGAGATTTTACCAAGATGAGGAAATTTGGAAATTGAGGTCTATATATACAAATCTGGAGCCAATTACAGCTGCCCATTTGTAGATAAACTTTCGGCTTAAGGCCGGAACGGCTGTAATATGTATTAAACATAAAAAGAAGACTATCTTAATGTTCACATTAAAATACTAGGCCATTTTCATGAAAAAAATTATATACAGTGGTACCTGCTATTTAAGACCACCCCTACAGCCAACAAAAAGTGGTGTCATACTGCAGGTGGTCTTAAATTGAAGGTATATTTAACATGTAAATACAGCAGAGGGTCTTGAAAGAGTGGTCTTAAAAAGACATGCGGTCTTAAATTGGAGGTGGTCTTTAGAGCAGGTACCACTGTATGTCCTTTAAACACCGCGGGATATTGCATCCGCGGAGTTTTCAGCAGAAGGTACATAAGTCGTTCTGAAACTGTCCAGTGTGTTACACATCCAAAATTGATGTATCAGGTCTTGAATGTCCAGATTTCTAGAATTGCGTTTTCTGAAACCGTAAAGAACGGTATTGAGTGTGCCACAATAGCTGTTGTTGCCGCTAAGGCTTCCGTGGCTATGATTGGCTGAGCACGGGGCAAACGTATGTAATGCTGTCCGTGTTTGCACGTAATTCCTAATGCTTGAGGGGTTGCATTCACATAAACCTGTTCTTTAGCTTGGAGGATGAAAGGTCTGGTGATAACTGAAATACAAAATATTTTATAATATTGAGCCATGTGCTCCACTGTGAAATGTGCTACAGGAAAAATAGGCCAGCCCAGGGCCTGAGCGTAAAACAAAATGATCCCACGCGCCCGTTGTTGATTTTTGACCGTGAGGGTGTTTTTGAGACATAGGTCTAAGACTTTGTAAAGTTCTTGGTGTCTTTTTCTTTGTAATGTTAAAACCCCTTCCATGGATTGAAGTTGTAACCCCAGGTAAATGATGTCCTGAGTAGGCTCGCGAATGCTTTTGAGAAGGTTGAGCGGTATATTCCAATCCTGAAAGGTAACTTGTAATGTGTACAAATCCGCCGTAAGTTGGTCCTTTGTGCCATAAAGTAGAATGTCATCCATATAGAGGAAAAATTGTAGATTGAGCTCTTTGAGTATCTGACCATATACTCTTTGGCACGCCCATGGTATCAAGAGGGTTCCAAACCATGAGGGCAAGCTTTCAGGTGAATCATCAGAGGCAAGTTTTCTAGGGGTGCTGTTCACCGAAGGTGTACCGGGGGTAGGAGCCCCTTCCGTCCATAGGGACGATATAGTAGACAAGGAACTTTCATATTCGATGTTAAGATCATGCAGAATATCCTTCAGCTCGCTACGCTCTGGTGCCGTGTCTGAATCCACTGCTTTAGTCTTTCTTCTGCGGCTTCCCTTTCGGGCGGCCCCGATGATGTAAAACTACAGTATTTTTACATTTTGTTAATATACAGCACAAGTGCAAAGAATCAACAGGAGAACAAACTGTGTAAGAGCAACAAAAAACCTGCACATTTACACGTGCTAGCTCGCTAGGTTCCCTAACACTCTACCCCCCCCCCCCCCCACAATCATGCCACGTTTGAAGTTTTTATGTGTAACAGTGTCGGAGAAAAGTGTCAGACAAATTTGATGGTAAAGAAGAAAGAAAGAAACAAAAACTGGAAAGATATTTGCTGCATAGCAATGTACAATTATTCCATAACACAGGAGTAGAAGTTGGAATGGCATTTCTATCTATTATAGCTTTGAAGTTATTCAAGACTTAAAATTTCTTATGGTACTATTTAGCATAATTTCAAAGGGCTACATGACCTTGACCTTTGCCCTTTTCAGGTTACATGAGCTTCCAAAAATGTGCAATAGTGCAATACCTACAATTTGAGTCCAACACGATTAGAATTGGATGGAAATTGGCTGAGGTATGGCTGGAAGCACCTTTCAAGGGGTCCAAATAACCTTGACCTTTGAAGGTCACATGTAAGACATAAAAATGTGCAGTGTTACAATAGCTACAATATGAGCCCAACATGATCAAAATTGGATAAAAATTGACCAAGTTATGGCTAGAAGAAAGCCACCATTGAAAGTGGCCTTTGACCTTGAAATGACCTTTGAGCTTGAGATAACCTCTACCTGAAGTGGACCTTGACTGCAAAAATGACATTTTGGCCTAAAATTGGCCTTTGACCTTGACATTTGAGTTGACCTTAACCTTGCTATGATCGAACTCCTATACACTTGGAACCACATCTACTATAGTATATAAGATATTGAAGATTTAAAACTTTAATTTGCCCTCATTTGCATAATTTTGAAAAGCATGACCTCACATTATGAAAAGGCCAGACTTAAGTAGATAGAAGTATAATTGTGCCAAGTTTGGAGTTTCTACACATAATACTTTTCAAATGAAATTTTGGACAAATTTGCCTGTATAGAAAGAAAGAATTCCTAGAAAAACAATATGTCTTAGCACACAGACATAAAAAAAAGAAAGAAAGAATTCTTAGAAAAACAATGTCTTGGCACACAGACATAATAAATAAAGAATTTCAGGAAAAACAGCAAAGTGTGTGTTGACACACACACTTTAATTATATATATGCTCAATGATGTAATTATCAATAGCAAGGGCACCACCATAATGTCATACTACAAAGGCAGCTCCCTGACACATTATGGTGGATATTATATTATATTAAATGTTTCAAACACACCCAAATTTCTAATCTTCAATATCAAACTAGAAAAGTGTCAAAAGGATGTGGATGCCCCCACCTTCCATTGCCCTCAACATCAGCGGGAGATGTGGAATCAACATATTCCCCAAGTTATTTAAAAATTTATTAAGCCAAGATAATTAATCCAAGAGAGAAACAAAACCCCAAGTGCACACCTTCATATACTGATAGATAGATGTTTCACAAAATTGCATGGTTGAAGCTCAAACACCATTTGAAATACTTGCGACACAAATGTGACAAGTCTAACATCGAATCAACATTTTCCCTAAGTTAATTAATAATTAACACAAGATAATTAATCCAAGAGAGAAACAAAACCCCAGGTGCACACCTTAATATATTGATAGATGTTTGCACAAAGTTTTATGATTGTACCTCAAATGCTTTTGGAGATATATGCTTCACACAAAGGTGACAATTTTAATGTCGGACGTCTTTAGTATAATACACTTATGTAGAAAAACATGACCCATATTCATAAATATCAAACCCAACAATGACAGCAAAGAGATTCCAGAGTTACCAAAGCATCAACATTCATCTTCCAATACCAATGTGAAGAAACAAATTTCACTCCTGACTTGAGACAGGCAGTCACCCACAAAAGGCAACGGGTGGTTTTAAACCGGTCCTCTAAACCTTTGAAATATTCAGACGGACGATGGATGCCTCACCCTCCTGAAAGCTCAGCTGAAAAATAATCATATAAAAATTTTTAAAAAATCGATGGAACATGACCATTTGAACAAATCTGCTAGAGACCCACCCAAGGTACATTCCAGCCAAGTTTAAAGTCAATCTGACTGACCGTTTTGCATAACAAGTAAAAAACGTGAATTAGCATTAGAATGCCCATTGACTTACATAGTAATTAAAAGGAAAGGTGCATTTACTGATAAGTACCCAAACTGAAAACAAATCATAGTATATGATAAAATAGGTAGACATTTATCAAAGGTACATCCCTACCAAGTCTGACACCAATGTGGCCCAAATTATTGAAGTTATAATCATTACTTGAAATTCCCATGTTAAACTTTCCTATTAAACTTTATTTCAGATTTTCCCAATAAAAATCATGAAGAATCCAGAAATCACTGCCCCTAATTTGCATTATTATAAACATCTTCATTCCTCTGTATAAAAAGGCCCAACTCCTTAATATTGGAGGTACAATCATGCCAAGTTTGGGGTTTTTATGTATAATAGTGTAAGATAAAAGTGTCAGACAAATTCGCAGCTAAAGAAAGAAAGAAAGAATTTTAGGAAAAACAAAAAAGTGTGTTGACACACATACTTTCATAAGCGTACACTAGACATATTTTTAACATGCTGGAGACAGGGAAAACATCACTGTGCCCTTATTTAATTATCCCACAATGCACAGGTCTGCAGATACATTTTCAGAGGTTCAAAATCAGCATATGTGCATGGCTGAAAACAGGCCCAAAATACATCCAGGTATTGTTCAACAGCATTTTTACAACAATCAGATCTATATATCTGACATAGATACTTAACAACAATTTTGGGGGACTGGTTCTAAATTCCTTTGCAACTTGACTCATATATATGATATATTCAGGATATCTGACCCTTTTCAGCAACAGATGACACTAAATGTAACAAGGTCTCACTGTATGTGGTGGCATGGGTGGCTGAATTGGAGGACATGGCCAAACAACCAAGATCAGTGATGCATGCCAGGTCATCTCACCACACTGACATCCCTCCTTGACCCACTTTTTGTCTTAAAATACTTTGTTGGTCACATACAATTTTATCCATGTGTGTTGTCATTTCAGCAAAGAAAATCTAATGACCACCACACTTCAGTTATGCAACAAAAAACTGGTGTGGCCTTAGGCATGTAACTGCTGCCATTTTCAGGAACATTCATTGTACATGTATCAAAATTCGACTTGTATTTGGCACACCCACCTACACTGTCAGAATTTAATTTCATGGCACAACACCCAGATCCACTGACTGACAACAAAAGATCCTTCTTCAAGATCAATGATCATGGAAGACTGTCTGTGCCAAATAGTTTCATCAATATATGTTGTTCCAAAAACATTCATTCAAAAGTGGGCATTTACCTTGCAACTACTACCAGTAATATACAGAACCAAGGACAACCAGCGATAATGCTGACTTCAAGCAAAACCGCTGCTTTTACTCTTTGGATCTTTTGACTGATACTTGACTGCAGCACTGAAAATGGTCAGCGTATCACTAATAACATAAAAAAAAAAAAAAAAAAAAAAAAACTTTACTGGACAGATTCCAGGACATTTTTTTTAAATTAACTATATTTCAACTGCCACCCAAAACAGCATAAAATATCCTTTCAGTCTGGTAAGTCAGAAAATGTTTTGGCACATGCATATGAAATACCCCTGAACCAGACGCATTTGCCTTTTAAAAGCAAACTTCTCATCATGGTCATAAAAAGCACAGCAGCCCTTGTCTTGAAGACTGCCTCCTTTGCACCCCTTCCTTCCACATAAAGTACCTGGTGACAGGCAATCTCATAACCAAGGTATAATGGGATTTGAGACTTAGTAAAGTAGCCTCTCAGGACAGGGATCACTGTAATCACAAAGCTTCAAAGAGCTTCCTTTCTTTAGATCTCCCTATAAATGTCTTTAAGGGGAGACATAGATCTCTACATAGTCAAGTCAAGATTTTTTTGGAATGAAATGCAAGATGGAATATAAATATTGTTAAGGAAATTTTGTTTCGAGTTTGTTTGGGATCAACCAACTGGCCACTGGGGATCTGCTGGAATCATTCAATTGTGCAAGTATCACATACATATCACCTTGTAAAAGCACCTGTAATGGCAAAGGTTCAAGGTGGTCAACCAGAGAACCCACAAAATCAATATAGATAGTTGCTAGAACCCAGCATAAATGTATATGGAACTGCACTTCACCCTTTAGCCCTGGATTAAAATTGTCAACAGTAGCTTCTGGCACTGATTAGGCAATAAGCATTCAATAAAAAACCTGTTGACCCAGAGTATGTTATCCTGAGGGGGCCTCGTTTACAATTTTCATTCAAAGTGCTTCCCATTAATGCTAAAATTATGCAATAACATTAAAGCAGACCACATTTGACATGTAGCTGGTTCAGGGTAATATAAATTTGAAGGGAAAAGGGTTAATAAGTAAAGTATCTGTCTGTACATGCACAACTACAGCACATCTTTTGCTACATTAGACAGGCTAAACAGGCAGACAGCCTGCTATTTTCACCATGGCCATATAAAGTCAACAAAGGCATAGTGTATATGGCAGGGGAAAAAAATCTGTAACCAGCCAAACTGTGTTACTTCAAATCATACTCAAACACCAGACAAATCAATTGTATATTTATTGAAATACTGCCAAGTCTGGTCAAACATAAAAGACAAGAACTTATTTCCCTTTACTTGAAGACTGCCCTTTTTGAGTTGAGATGAAATGCCAAAAGGAACCTGTTAGACTGTTTGATTGTCTAGACCTATAACTTAGACAAACTTGTTTTTGTGGGCAATACTTGGTTCAGAAATTTAAATTTAAATTCACATACCATTTATCTGTCCTTCACTTTGAACTATACAGTGCATTTGCACTTAACCCTTCCTCTGTAATTCATTTTTCACGGGTAAACTGTCTATCACACTGAATTTAATCTTGGGATGGCCCAGCAAACAGGATCTTCAGGGCATCCACTTGGACG
Source organism: Hermodice carunculata (assembly GCA_964020975.1). Classification (NCBI taxonomy): domain Eukaryota; kingdom Metazoa; phylum Annelida; class Polychaeta; order Eunicida; family Amphinomidae; genus Hermodice; species Hermodice carunculata. Next base: position 70,721,225 of record OZ026612.1, on the reverse strand, counting down.
TTTGTTTACCTAAACAAAGACATCATATGCTTATTTCTGGTCAATCAAACTGCCTAGTTTTTGCTGCATAAACAATTTTGTTGCATAAATTTGACGATTTTATTCAAAAAGACTGTTAAATAAACATATAATCAATGGTTTTTGGTACACTTCTCGATAAAAATCTGCATAACAGCGGTAAACTGTGTATTTTGCGGCCTCAAACTTCCTACGATTTTCTTGCCAGTTCTAGGCATGTTCGGTATCAATGGAAACGTCAGGACCTCATCAATATCATTTGGCTTAAATCTTTATTCCCGCCTGCCAAACACTGTCATCTTGCATAAATTTGCTATCTCCGGGGCAAATTCTATGAATAGAAGGCAGCAACATTCTCGCCCTGCTTCAGCGAGACTCTCATCCTGCTCAGGCGCTGATTGACTCAGAAGATCATGCAAATACGCTGCACGTGGTCAAGCATGCCCAGCTCGCACATTCAGCAAACCGGCATGGTGGAGCTGATCATTGAAGCCAACACTATTTTCATGTTTTCCTGTGACATAAGTACTGAAATTAAGTGACATATCCACGGTAGATATTTTGCAAACATTCAGTATGTCCCTCTTGAACAACTGAAAGAAATACAGAGTGGAAGCTGCATGCACAGGTATGCATTGTCAATCAATCTCTGCGATGGCCTGTACAGAGTAAAATTTGTGTGTGTGTGGGTTTTTTTTTTTTGTTTTTTTTCAGAGATGCTGCAATATTTAAATAATTTTGGCACTATTACTCACTGGTTTTAATTGGAACCATTTAATATGTTGTACATCTCCATGTGAATGTGCTGTTTTGCCATACCTCGGGAATTACGTGCACTGAAAGTTGATCTTCAGTATGTGCTGCGTTGGGCAGATAAACTCGCCTACAGCATAGGAGAAGCTAGTACCTTTGCGCAAGTTTTCTTACCTGCAGCAGAGGAAAGGTTAATCTGTCATATTGTTCAATGGACTATTTAATGTATACATATATTATGTCAATCAAGTAAAAAACAGAACTACAAAGCTTGTTTTGGTGCATGAAGTGTATCTGTAGCCATGTGCAGAAGAACTTTAGGTCACTGCATTATTTGTTAAGATATTGAGATACCACAAATTGATCAACACAAGGGCCGGGGGCGGGGGGTGTCATTCAAGCAAGATTTCACTACTGCATGCAGTATTAACACTTTTAATACCAGCACAGTCAGTTCAGTTTTGACAGAATTCCTGCCATGTCTATTCCCCATTTTTATCACACTTTTCCAGATCTATTACTGGTTACGATTTAACTGTTCATGTGTGCACATAAAGACACTTTTGCAATATCTTTTGCAGCTTTGATGCATTCAATGTTAAAATGCACACTGCCTTTCAAATTCTGGCAGGTTTGTTTCTCAGAAAGTGGTTTGTTATGAATACTCCAGGTCTGGAATTCAATCAAGAATCGTCGATGGCAAGCAGGTTATCATCCTAGGTCTTCAGTTGAGCAGTTCAAAGTCTACCACAAATCCTAACTTATGTATAGATAGGTGTTGAACATTAGTAACCCATTTGGTTTACACCTTAAAATCTTAGGCAACACATCACTAGGTCACCAACTGTGTTCCTTATTTCCAGGCTTTATAATCCCATTTAAATACTCTTTTTTCTTGTTTTCTTAAACATGTCATAACATGGGAACAAGACTGGGAAGCATTTTACTGAAATAACACAGACAGTCCTGGTCACACCCAGGTCAAGTAATAGGAGTTCTGTGGCCCCAAAACTATTGACACTGCACTGCTCTAGTTATCACTCTGCTTCCAGCTATGTGAAGCTTATGCTAGTGACATGGGTCCGCTGAACTGAGATTTTAAGGTAATGTCCAATTGGGGAAAGTAACCTCACTTTTAGGCCCAATATCACAGAAACATGCATCACTGAAAACATAATCTTATATCCTATTTACTCCATTGACAGCAAGTTTTGAAGAATCTGTCTACACTTAACATGGAACTCAAAATTCAAAGTTACCGTATCACCACAAGCGCTCTATATAAGAATGTGGATTTTACAAAATTTTGGACATTTCTAAAACAAAAATATATTCAAAATAACATGGTCAAATTTATGCAATAATAATCTCAACACAATTATCTGCTGGGAAAAAAAATCTTCACTGTATCTGTTTTTTTTACTGGTGATAAGAAGGGAATATATATTTTTTTGGGCTGACACCGATAAAGTTTGTGAGCCTCCTTATTTTGAAATGTCTTTCAAACAAGAGGCCCAGGGGCATAATGCTCTGCTGCCATGGCCATGTAAAAAAAAAAAAAAATTCTTTGCCATTGATGCCTAAGCTTCATCCTGCCATTACAAATTCACCTCTTCCAACTTCACAGGCCTAGTGCCTATGAAAATAGGGCAAGGTCATTGATATTACAGAACATACTAGCATTGCACATGAACTATAAATATCCTATAGATATTACATCTCTAATTCAATCACTTTATAAGATATGGAATTTTATACACTTCAAGTCATTTTTGGCCATCCTCTAAAAAGTGTGTGTTTGCAGCAACATTTTAAAACCCAATTTATAGTGAGTACGTAGGCAGGCCAAGTCCTTTTTTGGCCAAAAACCTCAAATTCTAAAAATCATAGTATAGAATACTGAAGGATTTATTTCTTAAATAACAAGAGGGCTGTCTGAACATCCCCATGCTCAGCTGACCCAGAAATTCATTACACCTGATGTTCTGTGAACTTGGGATAGGGCAAAATAGGTAGACGCTTGTCAAAGGTACATCCCTACCAAATTTGACACAAATCTGGCCAAATTTTTTAAAGTTATAACCATTACAAGAAATTCCAATGTTAAACTTTCCTATTCAAACTTTTCAAAAGATTAAAAAAATAAATTTAAAATCGAAAAAGCATGCCCATTTGAACAAACTTGGTACAAACCCACAAAAAGTACATTGTCACTAAGTTTGAAGTCAATCTGCAGCGTTCGAAATAGAGCTAATCTGTTTGTCCGTACTAAGTAAAATGTGCTGCAGACAAATGGTTTGTTGATCAAGGTTACCGGAGTGACAAGTGGAAAAAAAAAACACAGCAAACAACAAACCCCCCCCCCAAAAAAAACTACCTGTTCTTCTGCATTTTCTTTCTTTCTTTTTCCTTACTTAAGGTCATGCAGTTTATTTGTCAATTTAAATGCTGGAAAAATATGCTCCCATGTCATAAGCAATACCAAATTATTTCTGTCCGAGTTCCTTGAGATCGATATTATTATCATGATGTTTGCCACGACTTCTTCCGGATAATATTTAAAGTAAATAAATATGAGCAATAAACTTATATTGCTTATATTTCTTACTTTTAGGTGCTCACTGCTGCAATGCTTATCATCTCATGATCTCATTCTGTGCATTTAGAGACTGGGTTGGTTAGAGTTAGTAAAGCATTTTACCCTATAAACAGGTAACAAAATTGCTGTAAAATGTTAAAACATTTAACTGTTAGCTGGATAACACCCATGCACAGCCATGTTATGATATCAAATTATCCATATGATCCTCATATTAAGGTTGAATCCAGTCCATAATGTGATGAATGTATCATGATTTTTATAAACAGCTCAGCTGACTCATCAATAACACGTAATATTGTCCCTAATATTGTGAATTTATGGCACTGAAGAAAATTAAGAAAAGGGGCCTCAGATTGCACCAAATGACGTCTAAATTTCAAAATTTCCCGGGGGGGGGGGGGGGGGGGACCTGCTCCCGGAACCCCCTAGCAGGGCTTCACGCCTTTGGCGCTCGCTAGGACAAGTCACATGAGCTGCGGACAAGTTGTTCCTTAAGTGAACTTATCCTTGGGACAAGTGCCAAAAAATTCTTATTTCTAACACTGATCTGATGGACAGTTTCTTCAGAGAAGTCTATAACGTGAATTAGCATTAGAATGCCCATTGGCTTACATGGTAATCAATTGCAAATTTGGGTCCACTTGCCGATAAGTATCCAAATTGAAAAAAATGTTTAAAATCAGGAATCCACAGCAGTGCCACCTGGTGAACAACTGTTTGATCTTTTCACAAGAAACATATTCACCAAGTTTCAGCTTAATCTGGTGATAGTTCTGGAGAAGTTGAAAGCAAAAACACACACAAAATCATTAAAAAAAAATCCGGCACCACTTGGTGAACAAAGTAAGAACTAGGAGTCTTTAGGAGTGTGCCTGTGTGATATCAATGCAATTGGGTGAGCAGTTTCGGAGAAGATTTTTTTTCAGATTTTTCCAAACAAAAAGAACAAAAATATTAATAAAAAATCCTAAAATCACTGCAGGGTGACCATTTAAACAACTTGGTAGAAATCCACCCAAGGTACATCACTACCAAGTTTGAAGTCAATTTGGTTGACAGTTTTGGAGAAGAAATCAAAAATGTTAATTAGCATAAGAAAGCCCATATAGTAATCAACAGATAAAGTGCATTTACTGAGAAGTACCCAAATTTTAAAAAAAATTGTTAAAATTTAGGAATCCAGAGCCGTGCCAGCTAGTCATCAACTTTGTTGAACCCTTTCACAAGGAACATATCTACCAAGTGCAGCTTAATCTGAGTGACTGTTCTGGAGAAGTCAAAAGTAGCAATAACACACTAAAAATCATAAAAAATAAATGCAGTGTTAGGAGTGTTCCTATGCAATATCAAAGCAATTGAATGTACAGTTTCGAAGATTTTTTAAGGTTTGCCCTAAAAAAGAACAAAAAATTCATTAACAAAATCCACAAATCATAGGAGCATGACCACTTTCACAAACTTGGTCGAGACCCACCTACGGCAGATCCTAACCATGTTTAGTTATAGGGGCCTAACTCTAAATATGTGGGGTGCTAAGCATTCACAAGATTTCCACATTGTAAGCCCTGTATTCCACCTGGCTATTTGATCTTGACCATCAATACAGAATAAACTAGACATACCTTCAACGCAAATGTTGACTGATGGGTCTGCCATTTGCTCAAATTAGGTCATGGTGACACCAAAATCTAATCACTTCATCTTGCCAGGTAAGGTAAGCATATTGCCATTTTTCAGCAAAATACATGGGAGGCACTCTGCAGACTGGGTTTTTTTAACCCCAAAATTGGGTTATATTACCCTTTCCAAACCTCAAATACCCTCTGAGAAAATTTTAAAGGGTCACAAGTCTTGTTTATTTACATGTAAAATTGGTAAACACCTAGTTTTCTCCCTGAATTTCCCTTCTTGTGACCCCCCCCCCCATCCTAATGGAAACACTGCTGCAGATATCGCCATAACAAGAACTTGCACATCCAAACAGATGGACAACCCCAAAGCAGAAAGGGTCCCCTCTGTGGGACGGACCCTTAAAAACTGTCCCTGTTCAAAGCATGCATCCCACTTCCAGCTTTCCATACATGATCTGTTTGTTTTTAAATTGGATGACAACTTTCAAGTTATCAAAGAAAAACAATAAACTTTACTTGGATAAGTGCCAAACTTCATAATCATTGGGTCATGAAGACCCAAAAAGTAGAATTTTAAGTACTGTACAATGTACTTAAGCTCAATTTTGATACTGATGCTCAATTCCCTTTGCCACTGATGTCCAAGCTTCACCCTGCCATTACAAAATCACCTCTTTAAACTTTACAGGACTAGGAACCTAACAAAAGTCTGGGTTTTTTTTTTTACATCTTTCACCACATTTTGGCTCATAATTTCCATCCAGTTATAGGTGGTTTCCTTTGTGGCTTTTTAGGAACCCCTACCCTTTCAAAATTCCCTGCCGAAAACCAGATGCAAAAAGTTATGGGCATCGCAGCTTCCATCATACATAGAGAACCACTCAAATAAAATAATCATCTGCACACCAAATTTTGTCAATTCATGTTGACATATGAATGTACACATATACACTCTGTGTCACGCATCCTTGACCTACTTTTTAAAGGCCATGTCATGTTGGATCATCCAAGTAGCCTTATCCCCTTGATCCCTTCATGTGACAAACTTTCAGCAAATTTCACCAAGCTTATTTTCAATTTTAATATGGGGTCAAAGGCTTTAGATGTTGAAAGTCAAGTTAATGTTTCATCTAGCTTGTAGCTTGTATTTTAATTGATCTGAATGTAACTCTAGATAATAGTTGGACGACCTGGTTCTAGGGACATCTTCTTGATATATTTACTTTCCAAAACTATGAAGGTTAAGTTCATGTGGTGAACATACACAAATTTATATACATGCAAAGCTCTGAAGATGGATTGACACTCTGAGTTGTTATTTTACAACATTTTATAATTATGACTGAAGATTTACACCATTATGTGTGGTGGTTCGTTCTGCAAATCATCTAAGGGCAGTACCATTGGCCCATTAACTCTTGCACACTCAACCTACTCATAGCACCTACATGTCATTTGCATAAATGCTTTACTGGAGCCTAAGCCACTTATAAATCCGATTGTCTGAAGAAAGCATATTGGGTTCATCCATATCCAAGGTCAACAACTTTCCTTGACACACTCAAGATTGGTCAATGTGCCCAGTCTGTATACAAGGAAAGAACAGACATCTGGCATATTAGTATTACTTTTCAGGTAGAACAAATTTTGATCATGAAAAATGAACATTAATTTATAGCAGATCTGTGTGATCATGAGAGTAGACAGAACACCACCATCAGTGCTCCAGTTTTTCCCCAATATTAATTTGCCCCTTAACAGAAGTCCTGAACAAGAAGCCCACGGACCTAATGCTCTGCTGGCACCTACATCTTCATATCCAAGTTGTGATGGTACTTGGCCCACATGTAATCATAGCTTATTTGTGCGATTCCTGTGATGAACACTGTTGCATGCGCCATGACAACAATTCATCAGTGAGTCCTTTACTTTATGTCCTCAGTGACTTTGGGACAGAAGATCAAGGTCACCCAGAATATGTAATGTAAGAATATTACATGGTAATACATTTGTAAAGCATGTTCATCTAGAATCTTCATAGTGTGATTCTTTCTGATGATATACAGTTTACAAACCTCAAAACACATTTCCTGATATTTTGCACTGTTTCCCAGGTGGTGCCACCAGTTTCACGATACTTCAATATTTTGGCTCACCAACATTCTTCCCACATTTCATCAGGTTCCATGATAAAATTAAGGATCCTAACAATGTCCATAAGTTTTTTCTTTTCACTTTTATTCCATCAGTGAGATTTAAAAAGCAGGTTAAATGTCATTCATCAAGTACACAATATAAATACTTGTGTACAATGCATATTTTGTTTCAATTTAGTAACTTTAGTCAACTGTTATAATGATACCTTTATTCACTGTATTGTTCTATAAATAAAATATGCTTAAACCAACCCTAGCTCACCTATATGATCTATATTTTGTACTTCCTAACAATCAATGACATATATGCAATTTGTTTTTGACCTTCAAAATGAGGTCAAGGTCATCCAAATTTTCACAAATGTTGACCATTGACCAAATACATAGTTGATGTAAGTTTCAAAGCCCTATCTTAATATATGATCATAATCATGTTTTTATAATACTAGTTCCATTGCAAGCCACCACTCCTTAGCACCTCCAGGACTCGACATATCATATTCTTTTTTCTGTATAATATTCCTGTAATGACAAAATACATGTTCACATGTAAAGATAGAATGACCATCACAAAAAATACTATTTCCTTCAATGTTTTTCCAAAGCGACCTTGAGAAATTAGGTCAAGACCATCCATATTAAGTCATATCATATTTACACACATGCTGTGACACTTGGTAGTAGTTAGCCTGATTATTTCTCATGATAGTGAATTTTATGGGTCTGAACACACACTGGGACATGTTTTCCATTTACCTGTAGGTGACACCACCAGTGCCATCGGGATTTCACATATAAGCCTCCCAAACATTTCCACCTAATTTCAAAAAGAGCCACCACAAATTAAGGACACCAAAGTGTTTTCATTTTTTTTCAATGCTTTTTGGCCAGTGTATTTCGTAATCCTGCAGATGACACCACCGATAGTGAAAGGAACTTGAACTTAAATTTGTACTCATAGAACATGTTCAAAAAATTTCAAGAGGCTAACTCTAAAATAATTGTACATGCTATCAAGATGACTGATCCCATAAGCTCTACGACCTATGGTCAGCAGAGCCCAAATTTGTGGACCCTTTTTTGAAAGCTCTTATCATCAGGATAACATAGTGACAAACAATCAGGTAATAAGGCTAAGCAATGCCAGGAAGCACTGGTGCATGGTCATTTTTCCTCGTAATAATGGCTCTGATCTTGTATAAGCAACGACTAAGTGTCAGTCCAGTGCAGTGTTTCCCCTTGGCAAAAAACAGGAGGGCGTTCCGACCTGCCCATTTTCCTAGTTTCCTGCACTTTTCTTTTATATTTTAACATAGGAGAGATAGGAAAGTAGGTCATCTGCCCTGCCCTGCCCTTTTTTTGTGATCTGCAGGAAACACTGTAGTGGCTCATGCCATGTCTGATTAATGGAAATTTCCAAAATGGAAAAGTTGAAGAAAAAAATTTACTTCTCATTGGATAGTTCATGGGTCCAAACAAGCTTTAAAATATTAAAGGTGAGGGCTACTATAGCTGCAGAAATGGTACATATTTGGTAAGATTATTGAAAGAATGCAATTTATCACACTTAATAACAAAAATATTAACCCTGGTTGTCCCTATTTCACCATATATACATCAGGAGAGTAACAGAGGGTTGGGGAGACACGAAAACATTCATAGGATGCAAGTGACACCCCGACATTAAAAACAATAAACTGCCATTGTCATAACTAGTTAATGGCTTTTTACAGCATAAGATACTAAGTCAAAAACATTGACAGCTTCCAGCAAAATGATGGAAACTTGATATCCCATCGCCAAAGTATCCAGATAATGATAATTTTAAAAATACTTTGTTTTACAATGACAATGTTCATTGTTGGTCAGGATTGCAGAATCTTCATTCTCTCTTTTCCCCCTTCACCAGTGGTGCTTTAAAATTTCATGTTTGACCAATGCCATGGGACTGGCATCTGAGCGGACTGAACTCCATGTCTACATCTTTTCTGTTATTTTTTAAAATTTATTTCAATTTTTTTGGTGGAGACAACATGGATCTAATTTCGCTATACTCTTATTTTTGCTTATTTCACTGATGTAACAAATCTGTGAAAATAAAATACTGTGAAATGGTAGTTTATCCTTGTTTGAAGAGGAATTATGTTCAAAACTGAAATTACAACTACAGTGAAAACTGAAATGTCAAAAAAATGAAATGCAAAAACCGTAAAAAAATAAAGCAAAACAAGTACAACACACTGCTGACTTCACCAGGTGAAAACTCTACTTTAGTACTTATGTACCACTGACGCAGCAAGTGACACAAATTCCTGCACTGCAGAACCCCCAGGCGTCCACGCCGTCTGAACGAGAAAATCAACTGTGAAAAACGAACAATTATTTTGCCTTTCAAGGCCAAGCAAAAAATAAACCAACTTGTGTTTTGTTTTGTTTTTTTACGCCTTTTCAACTCAAAAATGGGACACATTAAAATTGTCTTTGGATGCGCCCTGTAAATCTGTGGCCTCCAAAGTAACAAACTACCAAGCAGGGGGGTGGGGTTTTAACGTGGACACAACACCACAAAATCATGAACTGCCGCTTTCAGTGAGCCCGAGAAGTTCATGTATTTGTATCTAAGCCCCATTTTGATTGGCCTGTCTCGTGTTCACAGCTGGTGAAGAATTTCAGTTTGTTGCAAGAGTAAGTTCGAGTAGCAGAGAGTGTTTCCCACAGATTTTTGTAAACTTACCGTCACAAGTGATCAGTCCCGACTGCACTGGGTGGTGGTGGACCGGGTGGAGCCATGTTGTGCTGCGGGTTTCTTCACTGCAACAAGACAAGCCACACATTGGAGTCAGTGAGTTGTCATATGGCCTGGACGCGCCATGCGAACTTAAAGTACATTCCGATGTGTCTGTACAACATAAACATGCATTTTCACTTACTTGATGAAAAATACACGGCCATCTTCCATAACGCCGTAACTCCAAGGCGCTGGGAGGCCGTAGAACAGAAGTTTCGCAGCCATGATGCACGTTTGTAAACTATTGTCGTGCACCTTAAAGGCTGTTCTCGAATCCTCCCCCTGAAACCACTTGTAGTGCCTCCGCCCGTGAATTCCTGTGTTCTTATCGAGAATGTGCGATGTTGAACTTCAGTGTAACAAGAAGTGAAGCAAAGTAAATAAAAAGCATATCTTCTTATGCCCAAATAAAAGACAAAAGCATTGTATTGGTCGATTTGCCTTAGGTGTACTGAATTCATGGAAGAGCAAGGTAAATGTTCTTAAAGTGGGGGACCAGAGCAAGACGACACGCTTCTGATTGGAGGACACCTGTCACATGGAAATACCTAAAATATTTGGGAGAATGAAGGTGTATGGCACAAATAGCTGTACAAAACGAAGAAAAAGTTCAAAGTTGTGAGATCTGACAAACTTGTGAAAAATATCAAAGGTAAGTAAAACGGTGCTTTCAGATATCTCAGACTTTTTCTAATTCTATGAAAAAAAAACAACAAACAAACAAACAAAAAAAACAAAAACAAAAAAACCCCGAAACAGTACTACTATGTATCAGTTTATGTACAATAAAGCTTATTGCATATGTTCGCCACTTAATATTATCGCTTTTTTTTTTTTTTTTTTGTAATTATCAGAGGCACAATTGCCAACTGTCCCTCATCATCAGGGACAGTCCCTGAAATTAGCTGAAATTTTGACCAATTTACCGTGTTTGTCCCGCATTGGAACTGAGTATTTTCTTGTATATTCTTTGTTAAATACATACACTGTCAGTGATAGGCTTATATGTCCTAAAAATGGCATTTTCATTGTTGGCATCTTTGTAACGGGACAAGTTCAAAAATATTTTACAATACAATGGAACAGGAAGCTTATGTTAAACACATTCGTTATCAAAAGTTATTAGAAGAATGCCTTTAGCTTTTCCGGTAACTTTTGTCTCATTGGAATCAGAATTATCTTGACAACTTGATAAAGCTTGTAACGTTAATACATACTTTGTAATATGTTGGCCCATGGGTTCGCGTCAAAAAAAGGCTACTTATACACAAAGTAACCATGAAATAAATTTGGAAATTAAAGAGTCAAACACTGCTGAATATTTCACATGTAGATACATTTCTCAACCATGGGCCTAAGCCTGAAATACATGAGGTTCACATCTAATGACTGAATGAATGAATGAATGAATGAATGAATGAATGTGTGCGTATGTATGTATGTATGTATGTATGTATGTATGTATGTATGTATGTATGTATGTATGTATGCACATGAAATCAATGTTTCAAAACATTGACAAGCGTCAATAGAATGACGTGCCATCTGTTGGCAAGTGAAATAACTAAATTCTCCAGAGTTTGGCATTTTACTGTTGTTCCCGTAATAACGTATAAAAAAAAAGTGACAAGTTGCAACAAAGTTTCAAGCAGCCGCAATTAATATCATATCGAAATACCATTCTTTTCGAACATAAATAAATTTTGCAATATTATTTGGATGGCAAACATTACATTTGATTTCTTCACACGTTAACTTACAAAGATACATTTTCCTGTGTTTTTTTTTTCAGGAATAAAATTCTTTCCGTAAATTTTGAAAAAAAACCCCTGTCGGTCGGAAAGGATGAAAGAAAATCAAAATGCCCAATCTTCAAGAATTATCCGTTGTGCAAGAAGACAATAACAATCAGAGCTCTGTCTCATTTTTGAGAATTTAGTAACATAGTTAGTACTTCATATTCATACTGACATGGGCCTGTACCTATCTCAATTGGACATCCAATGTATTTAAACATAGGTATATGGCTTATCAGCACTACTTTTACATTGAGTAAGGTACTTTGTCCCATGCTTTTGATTAATAAGGACAGGACCCATGATCAGCTATGCAGTCCAGGTGCTGCCTTTTTATCTTGTATATAATTTGAATTAGAATGCCAAGTGGTGCCTACTGAAATTTCTTACTTAGATTTTCACTTCAACAGAAACTATTTTGAAAGTGGATGAGACGCGTTAGAATAGCATGTCGTAGATGTTATCAGTAAACTCACACAAAGGAAAGCTCTGGACTCCATACAGTTTTCTTTCTTTTGCTTGTCTCTTTGCTTTTGTTTTGTGTTTTTCTTTAATATTTGCTTTGTTATGTTTTGTTCTCTATAGACTCAAGAATACCAATACCATAGTCTCAAAGCAGAAGCACACTCCCCCTTTTAGTCAGATTTGGGAAGAAAATTTACTCTTGTTGCTGTCACATGTACACATGCCACAGCTTTATCATCAAGTTCAGTTAACAGTATAAACGTGAAGTGTTCTCTTTAATGGAAACAAATCACTGCATCTATACGCGTAATGTATCAAAATCCGCTAACACTTTCACTACAGCAGGGGTTGTCATGTTCTTGTCAATATATATCCAGGTTTCTTACATGCTGAGCTTGGATTACAGGAGGTACGTAGGCTATGTTGTGGCATTGCCACAGGATATTTTTCTGGATGAACAGATTAAGTTCAATGAACAGACAAAGTTCCAATTAAAACTATTCTTCCGTCAGATTGCCATGTATTATTTTATTTTATTATTATATTATTTATTATATTTGTCCCAGGTAAGCCGTTCAGTCACAGACTGTTCTTCCACGGGGCTCTGCATGCTGTGTACAAACTTGCAATAAAACGTAATAAGTGACAATATAATAAAAAGCAAAATTACAATCATGATAAAACACTTGTATAACCAGATTTAAAAATAACATTCCCTATATATTGCCTTAAAATGGTGTCGAGAAGACTGTTCCACACTGTAGCACCGTTATATGAAAATGACCTTTTAAAACTTTCTTTTTGTGGGAATGGCACCATAACATTAAATCCGTATGTTTGTCGTGTTCGGCAAGAAAACACGTCCCTGACTAGGTTTACTTGATCACATGAATAGTTTGGTGCCAGCCCATGAACCCACTTGTACATTAAAGTCGTTGTATGAAATCTTTGTCGCTCTGCAACTTAGGACTCTTAACTAGATGTTCCCCTCGAACATTCACATAATTACACATAAAAACACCCTAAAATTAATCGAATGCGAAGATATTTGGTACAATGGTGGCGATGAAGTGGGAGACTTTTCGGCAAATTTTATACAAAAAATATTGAAGTTTGAAGTTTGAAGTTTATTAAGACGAAAAGTACATCAAATATTTACGACAGCCACATAGGAGATGGAAACCCAAGTGGGCTTATATAATCTCCTGTTACAAAATGCATTACATAACTGTTTAATAATAGGTTTCTGGCAGAGAATAATTAAGTAAAAAATGGCTTGATAGTAACACTAAACATAACTATAAGACAGTATACCACTCAAGCATAACAAAACTAAGCCATGCAAGAAATTAAGTAACCCTTAAGCTTTGATTTAAATACATAAAGAGAAGGTGAACATCTGATGTTGTTTGGAATGCTGTTCCATACTAGAGCTCCATGATATTTGATAGAGAAATTACACAGGTTTGTTCTGGATCTGGGTACATAAAGATTAGATGATTGCCTAGTCAAATAAGAATGTATATCAGAGGTAAATTGGAATAGATTATGGAGAATTAGAGGCATGATGTTGTTTATAGCTTTGAAAATGAACAAGGCTGTAGCATACCTATTGAGTTGGTCAAATCTTAAAAGTCTAAGGTTGACAAAAATAGGATAAGTGTGTGCATTGAATTCAGAATTGCTGATTATTCTAACTAGTTTCTTTTGAATTTTTGCAAGTTTATCTAAATTAGATGGGTAATTGGCAGCCCAGATGACATTACAATAAAGGAAGTATGGGTATGCTAGTGTATAATAAAGCTGAATAAGGATATCTTTTCCAAGTTTCCATCTTATTTTTTTGAAGATGCCAATAATTTTACTAAGCTTACTAGATATATTCAGTATGTGATATTTCCAATTTAACTTGCTATCAATCCAAACACCTAGAAATTTACAGTGGAATATTTGTTCCAAAGATATGTTATTTACTTTGATTGAGGAATTATTCTTACTTTTAGTTCCAAATATCATATAGTTAGTTTTATCTAAGTTGACAGACAGCTTATTTGAATGAAACCAATCAAGACATATCTTTAGGGCAGAATTAACATTATCAATCAAAATGTCTAGATTACGCCCAGTAAAAAGTAAACTAGTACCATCTGCGAAGAGGAGAGTAAATACATTTTCAGATAAGGTTCCTAGGTCATTTATGTACATTAAAAAAAGGAGAGGGCCTAATATTGAGCCTTGAGGAACTCCGCATGTTATATCAAGGGAATTTGATTCTTCGTTCATGAAACATAGATATTGTTTTCGTTTAGATATATAGCTAGTGAACCAACTGAGTGCTGATCCACGTATACCATAATGAGATAATTTGGATAGAAGAATTTCATGATTCACAGTATCAAAGGCCTTAGACAGATCAAGAAAAATGCTGATTGCATGGTTATGTCGGTCCAAGGCCTCTGACACTCTGCTGACAAGGTAACTAACTGCCATTTCAGTACTATATCCCTTGCGGAATCCAAATTGAAAATCATACAAGATTGATTTGTTTTCTAGGTATAAAATAAGTTGATTGTAAGCAACCTTTTCCAAAATTTTAGAAAAGAAAGACAGTAATGAAATTGGACGATAATTCGTGAATAATTCAGGATCGCCCTTTTTATATAATGGAATAACTTTAGCTAGTTTTAGTTCGTCTGGAAAGATTCCAGATTCCAATGATAAGTTAATGATGTAAGAAAGAGGTTGGAGAATACCGTTACTGACATATTTTACTACTTTAGGATTAATATTATCCCATCCAGGGGATGAATTTCTTAGCGAATTTATTATAATTCGTATGTCATCCTCAATAACGGGATGAAAGTAAAATGAATGTAAGTAAGTTCCCTTCATAAAATTTAGTGGATCAGAATTGCTTGATGGCATCTTTTTAGCCAGGTTTGGTCCAACTTTGACAAAGAATGAATTGAAATGATTTGCAATGTCCTTTTTGTCAGTAATTACAGTTCCATTGAACTTGAATCTATTGTTAATTAATGCTACTTTATTCTTGCCGATAACATTATTTATTATTTTCCATATTTTTGCAAGGTTCGGTTTGTTATTTTCAATGAGACTGGCGTAGTATGCTTTTTCAGCAATCCGAATAAGGTGATGAAGTTTATTTCTATATGTTTTGTATTTTTCGAATTTAGCCTCAATATTGTGTTTAGAATGTCGATAGTTATAATACAATTTATTTTTTCTTCCAATTGACTTGATAAGGCCATTTGTTAACCAGGGTTTTTTAGAATCATACTTAAATGACACTACTTTTGTAGGAATGCATTCGTTGTAAACTAATTTAAATTTTTTGCTGAAAGCTGTCATGGCAGAATTTGTATCCAGGTGTTGTGTAATATCTGTCCAATCGTATGAATCAATGCTGAGTTTCAATTTGGAGAGTGTTTTTGTAGTAATAACCTGTTGAGAGGTAGGGAAAGTCACTTTAGAGCATAGTTTGGTTTGACTGATATGAAAAATTGGCAAGTGGTCCGATAAATCTGTATATAAAATGCCATTTTTTGGAGCTATTGATGGGTTGAGAACATTGGTAAAAATATTATCTATGATAGTGGCGGTAGTTTCAGTAATTCTGGTTGGTCTATTGATAGATGGTAAAAAAGAATTCCTGTATATAATGTCCATAAAGTTTGCAGTACCAGCATGTGTATCTGATTTTAAAACATCAATATTAAAGTCTCCCATTATATAACATTTTACAGCATCTGATTTTAAAGATTCCATAATACTTTCAAAAAACAAATTAAATTCTGTTATACTAGCACCTGGTGGTCGATATACCACACCTATAATAGCATTACCCTTAGAATCTATTCCATCATTGATCAGTTCTATAAAAACTGATTCAAAAGTATCATTACAATGGCATAAGTTATCCTTGACAATAAATTGCATAGCTTGATCTACAAACAGAGAGACTCCTCCTCCTACACGATTTGGTCGAATTTGTTTTATATGATTGTAAGATGATATGTCATAGAGGTCTTGGTTGTCTTCATTTAACCAAGTCTCACTCAGAGCAATAACATCAAAATGGTATTTCAGGGTACTTAAATATGATTCAAACTCATCAAAATGCAATGGAAGGCTGCGAATATTCAAGTGTAATAACGAAATGTTATCAAAATTGGTATCCATGTTTTCAATCATGTCAATGAAGGAGTCTTCCGTGAAATACTGGCTATCACACATGTTGTTAATTCTATTGTGTAGATTGAAATAATATAAGTCGGGGTCACAGTCATAAATTGGTAGGGATGTTTCTTTATAATTAGTTTCAAAAGGAATGAATATCTTTTTGTTGAGCGTAGAAAAATCTATTTTTGTATCACGAAACCATGATTCTGAAATATAATTTAAAAATATATCATTGTCATCCAAGTGATTGAAGGCAAAAATATGCTGTAAACAAGTTGGACATAGCCAAGCATTATCTGTAGTATTGACCTCGGGAAGACATTTTTTGTGATAGTGTTTCAAGCAGGAAGAACATGCCATCTGATTTACATTCCTAGCGTTCACCATTTTTGTGCATATGCTACAAATTGTTATCATTGTAAACAAAAAGTGAATAAGTCACTGCAGTCGATATAGAATAAATAATGAATATGTGAATCAACTGACAATTCTAAACTAAGAACATTACACAATAATAGCTCAGGATGATTGTCATCTTCTACATGTGACTTCAGTAATATATAACTGTCAGCTGCAAGGCATTTGAAGTATGTTGAGGGTATAAAGTGATAATTACATACGTTCACGAGTTTAAACAAGATGTACATATTCATATTTGAAGAAATTGTATGGTTTAAACAAATTGTAAGAATAAGCAAGCATACATCGATGTACATAATATTCACGATGTGTACCATATAATAGGTAAGTAAAAAAGCAGTATAGTAGAAAGAAAATAAATGAAAGGTGTTGTTGATCTTTGACTTAGCCCTATATGTTTTCGTTATAGAGCAACAGTACATTGCGTAGTGGAAAAATAAAAGTAATACGTATAAATTCATTGTGGTATCCACTTGTACCTTGATTTAGGCACAGAATACGTGACAAGAAAAAATATAACAAGTTGGGTAAAGTACTCTGTGTATGGTAGAGAGTGCATATATGTGATCAGTTACGGCTAGCTCAGAAACAGTGCTAATACATATGTATCAGGGAATGTCAGTGTTCAGTTGTGTCAGTAACTCCAAGTCGGGGTTTAATCATTGTTACAAGGACGGTTCCCCAAGGTGCGCAAGATCACGCATGGACAAAATGGGGACAATTTTATTATTCTTGTCTTTGATAAGAATGCGACCATCATAGGACCATGCGTCATTAATTGTATTATCCTTCTTCAGCATTCTTGCCTTGTACAAGAGTTGGGCCCGGTGCTTGGTGAGGTCATCGTTGATGAAGATTTTTGAGTTATCTGTACCAGTGGGAAGGATGTTTTGTGCATTCGATGATTTCAGTTTGCGGCGATTTCTAATAAGCTTGGATTTGCTCCTGTAGGATGTATTTACAGGAGAAATTTCTTGTTTTATGGCACACTGACTTTTCTAGACAACCTTTTCCAGATAAAATAGATAAGAATATATTCAAAATTTAAATCAAAGTTTCAAATGGAAAAATTACGTACTGGTATTGAAGAATATGGATGGAAGAAGAAACTTAACCGAATTAAGAATCAGTGCACATAATTTAAATATTGAAAAAGGGAGACACAAAAGGCCAGTTAAAGTACCAGTAAATGACAGAATATGCGACTTGTGTTCTGAATTAGCAGACGATTTCATTATATTTTAATTTGTCAAAAGTTCTGTGAAGCCAGGAAACAACTAATTGATAACGTGTCAGAATTTCCTGCTGATTTTGAGTATTTAACTCCGGAAGATAAATTTAATAAGTTAATGAAATGTGATGACGTGGAAGTAATTTGGAATTTGCGAAAATTTATAACAGAAACTGTTAAAATCAGAGGAAAATTGTGATGGAAAGGTATCCTATTCTTTTGGTTCAACTCGGTACACATATGTTTCTATGATTTTTTTAATACAATTCTTATTATCATCTTTATCTGTATTTGTTTGTAAGTATTGTTTATGCTCCCAACAGGTTTGCTAATGGGGGGGGGGAGGTGTCTTTATGATATAGACTGTGCTTTTTCTTTTTCTTTTTCTTTTTTTTTTTGTGTGTATATATAGAGAGAGACCCATCAACAAAATACCTTAGATATGTATGAAATGCTGCAGTTGCAATTAAGGTCATTCATTCACATAATCATAGTTGTTTAAAATCACCCGAGCAGCTGCATTTTGTAATTTTTGGGCCATCCTTTGTTTCTTGGTATTACATGTTCCCCACACAGTGTCTGCATAATCAATGCATGGCAGAATTGTTGTCTTGTAGATCAACTGAAGCATGTGTTTTGGTATAAATTTACTCCGTCTTCTGAGTACAGCTAATTTCGATATAACTTTGACATGTAGTTTTTCTAAATGAGATGACCAGTTTATGTTCTCGTCTAAATAGAGACCCAAATATTTCGTATTATGCACCTGCTCTATTTCATCACCTTTAAAGTTAACTTTTAAGTTGTTCATGTTTTCCTTTACCTTGTACGATCAACATTGATTTCAACTTACCGGCATTAACAGACAGCTTATTTTTAGTGTGCCAGTTCCCAACATTATCTAAGTTTTCTTGTATTGTACGTATTTTCCATTCTACACCATCTCTGTTGTCTTTTCATCCATAGTCTTTAGTTTGTAAAATGGACTCAGTCACTCATGGGTCATCCTTGGTACATTAAAGTGGGAAACTTCTCTGTAGATAAAATCTTAGTCAGTATCGGATGCTAGGATAGGCGATACTGTACTAACTTTGTTGAAGACCCTTCAATGTCCGAGCAGAAGTGGTTCCATACTCCACAAATTTTGTCAGAGTTGTGGGTGCAACTTTTTGTTTCTTCAGGGACAAGCAAAAAATGTCAACATTTTCACATCAGTATACATAGTACGCTTGAGGGGGGGGGGGGGGAGGGGGGCTGGGGGCCTGTGTACGTTTGTTTGTTTTTTTTTTTTTTAATACATGAAAATGTTGGGTTTTTTGCTTACAAATAAAAGTCTCAAACTTAAATATTTATGGTAATATTTGCATGAGAAGCTGAATGAACATTAGATGCACAGGTTTTAGAGTCTGCACATGTGGCCAAACAATAGATTTGCAATTTTAGTTTAAAAAATGAACATTTTTAAAGTACTAATTTCATGGGGGGAGGGGGTTCTATGAAATAATATTCTGTGTACTGTGTACTAATGTGAAAATGTTGATAATTTTAGCTGGTTCCTCATAAAGGTTGGACCATCTGTAATTTTCTGCATTCCAGTACTTTTTGCTGCTGATCCTGCACCATTGTTTTCACTGGCAGTCCAGTCCCCGTCATCATCACTAACACAAACAGGCACTGGTAACCCAAAATGCCTCATCAAGCATTTGAGCAGTTAATGCGGCCACTGCACGTAAAGAGCCAGACATTAAACTCCCTTGGATCGACAGGGATTTGAATCCGGTACCTCGCACAGAAAGTGAAGACCGTAAGCATATGTTCATAGTATAGGCTATACCTCTTGCCTAGGTCCTATGGACATGTTCGTTGTACTGTTTGTGCTATTCTTATGATTATTCATACTGAGAACATACCATGTATTGTATCTCTGTGGTGTTTTGATCATGGGTACCTGATCATTGTGAAGTTCACAATGATTAGGAACAAAAATTATCCCCGGTCCTTATTTCTTCACAATGTGAACAAATAAGGACTAGGGATAATGTTTGTTATCCTTTTTATTTCACTGTAACTCAAAGGACTTATTATTGAAGCTGTGTGCAAGAATTGTACATAGATGTGATAAATGTTATTATAATCGTATTCGTTGGTACTCATTTGTATCATATTTGTATTCGTTGGTCACAGTAATATAACTAAAGCAGAATGCAATTCCCCTCTGGAGATGTTGAAAGTTCACGATGTGATCACGAGAAAAGGGAACCTTCTGCCTTTCCCTTTGATGACCAGATCAGCTGTAATAAGGGAATTTTCTCACGGAACAGACTCACAGGCTTAGACATGCCAGAATCTGTAGTTGGTCTATATGTTCCGTGCATCTTATATGTCGCACTTTTCCCCGTCAAAGTGCAACATGAAAGCGTAGAAAATGACACATTTGCTGACATGTATACAACAAGCCATCGCAGATTTGTTCAGAACAAGGGGATGAGATTTCCCGGAAGTAGGTAGTTGTATAATGTGGTATTTAAAGTGTGTGTGTCAACACACACTTTTCTTTCTTTCTTTCTTTCTTTCTTTCTTTCTTTCTTTCTTTCTTTCTTTCTTTCTTTCTTTCTTTCTTTCTTTCTTTCTTTCTTTCTTTCTTTCTTTCTTTCTTTCTTTCTTTCTTTCTTTCTTTCTTTCTTTCTTTCTTTCTTCCTTCCTTCCTTCCTTCCTTCCTTCCTTCCTTCCTTCCTTTCTTTCTTTCTTTCTTTCTTTCTTTCTTTCTTTCTTTCTTTCTTTCTTTCTTTCTTTCTTTCTTTCTTTCTTTCTTCACCACAAATTTTTGCGAACCTTTTCTCTAATACTATTACACATACAAACTCCAAACTTGGCATGATCGTACCTCCATACAAGAAGTTTGGCCTTTCTATGCAGAGGATTGAAGATATTTAAAGTTATGCAAATTAGGGCATTTGAAATTTTAAATCTTGAATATTTTCAAAACTATTCTAGATAGAGATGTCATTTTAACTTCAAATAGAGGGTTATTGACCATTGTGCATGTCATGAATCTGAAACAAAAGTTGCAGCAATTTATATTTTGCTAATTAGCAGCATTTGAAATTTTAAAACTTGAATATCTTCAAAGCTAGTATAGATAGAGATGTCATTTCAACTTCTAGGGGGTTATTGACCATTGCACATGTAATGGATCTGAAACAAAAGTTGTAGCAATACAATTATGCTAATTAGCAGTATTCGAAATTTTCAATCTTGAATATCTTCAACACTATAATAGATAGAGATGTCATTTGAATTTCTACAAGGGAGTTGTTGACCATTGCACATCTAATGAATTAAAAACAAAAGTTGTAGCAATTAAAATTATGCTAAATAGCACCATTAGAAATTTTAGATCTTGAATAACTTCAAAGTTATAAAAGATGGAGATGCCATTTCAACTTCTACTCCTGTGTTATGGACTAATTGTACTTTGCCATACGAATATGCTCTGAAGACACACACACTGATTTACTATGCAGCAAATCATCTTTTCCAGTTTTTTAATTGTATATCGTTCCCTGTGATAAATAAATGATGATAATATCATTGAAAGGAGGTATCAACAACTTGCTAAAATTTTGTAATTGCAATCGTGTTCCAACAATATACACTTGTACATCGAATATAAGCGTTAATCCCATTAGTGAGCAGGGTAGGCATGTTCCAATCTGAAGGCATCTTTTACAATGAAATTTCCCTAAAAAGTCTTTTTGCTGAAAATTTCCTAGAGAAGGTAATCGTTTCCCAAATGATGCCAAACTTCACTAAATTTCACTGGCAAATGTTAAAATTTTCTTGTGGGAGCACTTTCAGACAGACAGACAGACAGACAGACACACAGACAGACAGACACACACACACATTACTATTTTGGTTAAAATTTACCTAACTCATAGGTACCTTTTTTGCAAAAAAGTAGGTAACTCTGAGGTCAATGACAAGGTAACTCTCTACTGGATGAATGGATTTTCAGGAATAATCTCCGAGATCCTTCCTCAAAATCTCTCAGTGAGAGTTTTGGGACTGGTTTCAGAGGCGAGGTTGGCCTTATCCTTGATGGATTCGTTGGTGCCGGGAATGCGGCGTTCAGTTGCATTGGGTATACGCAAAAATTAATTTTCTATGCATGGTAGATTATTTATATTTACTTACAACAGTACACCTTACCTGGAAGACTTCGACCTATGTATCAAATAGAGACCTACAATGTAGCGGCAACGTGACATTTAGATGGACTGTCAACTTGCAATTTGGGGCTCCGATGTAGTTCAGTGACACAGGTGTCCATCAGCACTTATCATTGCCCAGCTTGGCATATCAGAATGCCAACTTATATTCACAAAGTCGCTTGACAGCCAGTGAGTGCTACCGATTTCAGTTACTGCGGCTTCAACATTTGCTGTTAATAAAATTAGAAGAGCCAGATGATTCATTTTGTAATGAAGAAGGAAACAGAACTGAAGTTGGTGTCTTCGTCCGCCTTAGTTTGTGCTTACATGTCTCAGGTTGCGTAAATGTCGGTTGCTTTCAACACAAGCTATAGATTAGATTTACTATCTTCCACTATTGTGCATGATGCTAAAAAGGCGCTGCATGGGTCCCCTGTTGTAAATTTACCCTTCACTATCAAGTGTAGAGAGAGAAAAAAAACCTTCTGGGTACAAAAGATTAAACGTACAACTTATACTCCTGGTTCTGCCATTATATGGTTTAATTTCCTTTTCCAAGACGTAGGCCTGGAGACGAGGCATTTTTGTGGATTGAAAACAATTGCCAAACAATGGTCAAGATGTAAAGTCCCTATAGTTTACTTGAAGTCTACACAATCGCCTGCTTCCCCCCCCCCGCCCCCCCCCCCCAAAAATAAAATCAGTCCACATAACTTTCCAATGATACCATAGCCTAACACACCCACCCCCTCTCCATTTTTTAGTTATATCCTCACGGGTTCGGAATCGGTAACGTCTGGTGTGTTTCCTTGTCTAATTCATAACAATTCGGACAGGGCCCATTATGCCCAAATTCCAACGACTGTGTCGTGTAGATCGGTATGACAGGGTAAAACTTATTTTTTATAACCAAGTCATTTCGTTGCATACTTTAACCCGTTTCAGGTTCGAAGGGAAACTCTTCCCATTTTATGTTCATTGGCCTGGACACAGAGAAAGTCTTCTTATTTTATAAACATTTGCATACAACACATCTGAAGTCTTCACAATGTACTTAGTTTCCTAATTTTGTTTTCGGTGGATGGAAAACGAGACCCATTCAAGTTTTTGAATCTGATCTAGTACGCCAACCATTCTTTAGTTAAGAATAAAAACTAAATTTATATCACCGGTATGGAAAGCTTAACTGCCAATGTAGAGGTGACTGTCGGATGGTGAAAACATAGTTCTGTTTCTTTGTTTCGAAGCTAACAGTCACAAAGGCTGAATGTATTTGGGTGCCAGTGACCCCAAGCCAAAGAATGTGTCTCTTTTTCCAGTTAGACATTTTACCCCTGAAGTTTTTGTTCATTTGCTCCTGGCGATACTAAGGCTCTTCTCTGCCACGAATGGCTCACTGTGCCAAACGTTTCGTGTTATGGGATCAAAATCATGAGTAAAGCGTCTTATCTTGACATAATAGAAGTATAACAAGTAGCTACCAGTGGGCAAACATGTTCCTTCCCTCTGTAAGATTTGAAGATTTGCTTATGATTATGATGATGATGATGATGATGATGATCATCGTCGTCATCATCATCATCATCATCATCATCATCATCATCATCATCATCATCATCATCATCATCATCATCATCATCATCATCATCATCATCCAGAAGTACATTTAATGTCACACTTATATCAACATAAATGGAAAGATTAATATAAAAAAAAACATTATAAACTAGTGGGCTTCGTGAACAGCCTGTGCTCAGCTGACATGAGCTTGCTCCACAACTTACAGCTGAATAGACCTGTGTTGAGGGTTAGCTGAGTGCATATCACATTTCGAAGTATTTCTAAGACGGACGACTGAACCTCCTTAAAGTGCAGCCTGACTAGCAAGTCAGCTGAGCTAAAAATTGCAGCGCCACCTGGTGAACAAATTAAGAACCAAGAGACCCTAGCAGTGTTCCTGTGTGATATCAAAGCTATATCTGGGTTAATGCTAAATTCGTCTATAGGTGGTGCTTCCCATTCTGTTCATGGTTGACTGCCCACATCTTGGGGTCACTTTCCATGACCCTCACTTTTTCTCCATAGATTAACATGGGGAACTAGCAGATATAAATTTAACCTCTCTGTATGTTGCCAAATAAGCATTTAACTTTCATTTTATCACACCTGGTTGTATTTGAAAGATAATTATATGTACTTCCGGTAGATTGAAGATGATAATTCCAAAAATCATCCTCACATGCAGGGTGACACTTTCAGGTTCACTGCAATGTAATGGGGTTTGCTGACCCACCTGACTTCAAATGGCATGGGTTGCTAGGTGTTACAAACATGCATCATGGAAACAAACGGCGGTGTGTCAAGAGACTAAACACAGATCACCCCTATTGGATGAGCGGTTTCGGAGAAGATTTTTTAAGATTTGCCCCCCAAAAGGAAAAGGAAAATCACAGGAAATTCAAAATCACTGAAGCGGTACCATTTGAACAAACTTGGTAGAGACCCATTCGAAGTACATTGCCACAAAATTTGAAGTCAATCCGGTTGATGGTCTCGGAGAGGAAATAAAAAATGTGAATTAGCATAAGAATGCCCATTGAGCTACACACTAATCAATAGAAAAGTTACATTTACCTATAAGTTCCCGAATTGAAGAAAAATGTTAAAAATCAGGAATCCATAGCAGTGCCACATAGTGAAGCAATTTGTTTGAACCTTTCATTAGGGACATATCCTCCAAGTTTTAGGTAAATCTGTATGACGGTTCTGAAGAAATTGAAATTAGCAAAATCGTACAAAAAAATCATAAAAAATAGAAAAAAGGCGGCACCACCTGGTGAACAAATTAAGAACCTGGAGTCCCTAGGAGTATTCCTGTGTGATATCAAAGCTATTGGGAGAGCGGTTTCGGAGAAGAAGATTTTTTTAAGATTTGCACAGCCCCTCGCCCCCCCCCCCAAAAAAATCATATAAAATCCAAAAATCATTGGACTGTAACCACTTGAACAAACTTGGTAGAGACCCACCCAAGGTATATTGCTACCAAGATTGAAGTCAATCTGGTTAATGATCTCAGAGAAGAAGTTGAAGATGTGAATTAGCATAAGAATGCTAATTGAGCTGCATAGTAATCAATAGGAAAGGTACATTTACCAATAAGTACCCGAACTGAAAAAAAAAGTTAAAAATCACGAATCAACAGCAGTACTACCTACTGAACACCTTTGTTTGACCCTTTCACAAGGAATATATCCACCAAGTTTTAGCTTAATCTGAATGATAGTTCTGGAGAAGTCGAAAATAGCGCAAACACATAAAAAATTTGAAAAAATTGCAGTGCCACCTGTTGAAAAAATTAAGAACTAGGCGTCCTTAATAGTGTTCCTGTGATATCAAAGCAATTGGGTGAGCGGTTTTGGAGAAGATTTTTAAGATTTGCCCCCAAAAAATTCATTAAAAAAAAATCCTTAAATCCCTGGCGCGTGACCATTTGAACAAACCTGGTAGAGACCCACACCAGGTACATTGCCACCATGTTATAAGTGAATCTGGGTGATGGTTGTGAAAAGAAGTCGAAAATGTAATTGTAAACGGATGTCTCCTTTGAAACTTAAAAGCTTCATACACTATTCGACCATACCGACACTTGTATAAAAAGGTAAATAGTAATACATTTTTAGCACTATAAAGGCGACTAGAGGTATTATGAGGTAAAGTGTACTGAGGTATTAGCTGGAAGCCACCTCTTCCACTATACTGGATGATGGTTGAAATGAAAGAAATCCTGCAAAAAGTGAGTATGATCATGGTTTCCGACTTAAAACGGACCAGAGAAACTTCTCTAGGTGGGTTAAATATACTTTACCCCGGGTACTTTCCCTCTTACCACTCTAAACACTTTGAGGACTACACTTTGTCATTTCAAGATCCATCTTGACATTATTTGACTAATGTTCTTGAATTAGTGTATTTTTTAGGTATTTGGTCATATCTCTGGAAACATTTCAACAGAGTTTTGTGTAGTTGTTGTTTTTTATAACCTCTTCGTTTGCGCTTTTGCAACAAAGTTCTGACTCTATTGACAAAATCGCTAAAAAGTGTGGCGTTTCTAGCATTACGTATTACTTGTCCGATACAAACTCCATCTGCTTGTTTCACTGGAATGTTTCCTGTCAGATCAGGGTAGGAAATAATATCAAATTTAAACTGGTCTCTCTCGTCAAATATTTTTGTTACATACTGGTTGTTCTTTATTTCTATATCCAGATCAAAGAAAGTAGCTTTTGTATCACTTTCATTTTCCAGATTTAATATTAGTTCTTTGGGATATATGTTTTTTCCAATTTCCCTTTATTTCATCTCCATTGTTTAAAGCACACAGGCCATCTATAAATATTCTTGTGTGAATGGACGGACGGACGACGTACAAGTGGGCATCCTAAAAGCTCAGCCTGACCAGTGAGTCAACTGAGCTTAAAATCATAAAAAAAAATTAGAAAAAAATCGCACATCGCCACCTGGAAACCAATTAGGAACTAAGATTCTCAGGAGTGTTCTTGTGTGATATCAAAGCAATTGGGTGAGTGGTTTCTTTGAAGAAAATTAAGATTTGAGCCCCAAAAAGGACAAAAAAATCATAAAAAAATCTCCAAATCAATGGAGCGTGACCATTGGTACAAACTTGGTATAGACCCACCCAAAGTACATTGTCACCAAGTTTGAAGTCAATCTGAATGACGGTTTTGAAGAAGTCCAAAATGTGATTTAGCATTAGAATGCCCATTGATTCCATAGTAATCAATAGGAAAGGTGCATTTACCGATTAGTACCCGAATTGAAAAAAATCATCAAAAATCAGGAATTCACAGCATTGCAAACAACTATGTTGGACTCTTCCATAACGAACATATCCAACAAGTTTCAGCTTAATCTGAAGGACACTTCAGGATGAAGAAGTCGAAAATAGCAATAACACACAAAAAATCATGGAAAAAAAAGGAAAAGTGCGACGCCACCTGGTGAAGAAATTAAGAACTAAAAGTCTCTAGGAGTGTTCCTGTGTGATATCAAAGCAATTGGGTTAGCGGTTTCTTCGGATATTTTTTAAAATTTGCCCCCCAAAAGAACAACAACTAAAAAATTCATAAAAAGTCCAAAAATCAATGGAGAATGACCATTTGAACAAACTTGGTATAGACCTATCCAAGGTACATCTCCACAAGTTTGAGGTGAATCTGGCCAGTGGTTTTGGAGAAGAAGTCGATAATGTGAATTGTGGACGCCTACGGATGACGGATGGACGGACAGATGGACAGACGACGGATGCCTAACCTGACTGACAAGTCAGCTGAGCTAAAAAAACTGACACTGTCGCAGCAGATTTGATTGATAAATAGAAAAGTTCTTACGCTGTGCACAGATCAAAGCAATACTCCCCGTGCTTGAGAAATGTCCACATTTAAACTCATCACCCCTTACTTTGCACAGTTCCGTTACTACCGAGACTGTAATGTTATCATTGACATCAGACAGCACACTATTGCTGACGCTGTTCACTAGATCTTGCAGAGTGTATGAAGGAAATTGATATTTTAACAAAATAGGGTTAAGTGACTAACACACTGCACAGCAACTGCTGCCATCAAAGGCCGTTCTGCTGACATGAACAATTCCATTATTGCTATGGTATAGTTTATAAAAAAAAAATAAGGAAACGTTTGTTAAGTTGAGCTTCAAT
The DNA here is from genome assembly GCA_964020975.1 of Hermodice carunculata. Lineage (NCBI taxonomy): Eukaryota > Metazoa > Annelida > Polychaeta > Eunicida > Amphinomidae > Hermodice > Hermodice carunculata. The sequence goes on along the minus strand of OZ026612.1, from coordinate 70,693,214 downwards.
GCCCAGGTCATGAGAGATCAAGTGAAGCAAACAGCTGTCAAAGGAAAATGTATAATATGGGCGTGATAACATAGTAATGTTACCTCTCTCTTTCTCCATCTGTGTATGTCTGTCTTTAACACACAGGAGATTTTGTATGTTATTTTGTTTTCACTTTCAAGTAAAATATTTTGTATGAAAACATTTGGTTTCAAAAATGTCGATTAACGGGTAATGATATAATTTGCTCCTGCTTCCCTTGATGTCAGTATGTATAACCTGTCAACGATAAGCGAAATAGACAGAGACAGGCGGGTGGACGGACGAACAGACAGACTGATGGACAATTGACAGACAGACAGAGACACAGACAGACAGACAGACAGATAGACAGATAGATAGATAGATAGATAGATAGATAGATAGATAGATAGATAGATAGATAGATAGATAGATAGATAGATAGATAGATAGATAGATAGATAGATAGATAGATAGATAGATAGATAGATAGATAGATAGATAGATAGATAGATAGATAGATAGATAGATAGATAGATAGATAGATAGATAGATAGATAGATAGATAGATAGATGGATAGGTAGATGGATAGATAGATAGATAGATTTTATCACCTCGAATACCACCAAGTGAGGGTTTCAAATACACCCAGACTCGCACACGCGGATCGTATCAAATATGAACATGGCGTGTACCTGGTCCCCAATTATGAGCTCACCGGGTGAAAAATTCATAACAAATATCTTAAATTATATATTTCCCAAAAGACATGATCCAATGATTTCAAATCTGAATGAAATGTCAATTTTTTGAGATGTATGTATTACACAAACATTCAAGATTGCAACATGGATGTAAAAAGTCACATGCTAAAGCAAATGTTAAATATATTTCACGTTTTATCAAATTCTTATACATATGTTTTGCATATAATTCGTGTGGACTTCTGAGACCATACATATGAGCTATATATTTGGGTCAAAGGTTTATTATTATTATTATTATTATTATTATTATTATTATTATTATTATTATTATTATTATTATTATTATTATTATTATTATTATTATTATTATTATTATTATTATTATTATTATTATTAACATTTTTATTTTTAGTAGTAGTAGTAGTAGTAGTAGTAGTAGTAGTAGTAGTAGTAGTAGTAGTAGTGCTAATGCATTTATTTTTCAAGTTTTCCCCTCCTACATAAAGAACACAAGGAACACTACGATTTATTCACCTGTTGAGAAGAAAATATAACATATTGTATGAGATTGAGTATTTGGAAATACATCTCACATAGATATATTTGTAACCTCCCGAGAAGTCACCATAGTTTATGGGGTTAGAAATGTGCGAGCAATCCAGTGTTTGACTTCAATTTCGTGATGCAAACATATCTGTTCAGTTTTTATGTGCAGAAGAAAAAGAATAGTAAATTACAAATCTTATGTATATACATTTGAAATAAATTAAACGTTGCTACTACAGCACAAAACAGACGTCTCTTTCTATTATAGCCTTGAAAATACTGAAGACTTAACTTTCCAAATGCCCAAATTAGCATTATTTAAACTGGTCCAAAAGAAAAGATTTGTCTAGCTGCGAATCTGTCTGTTCGTCAACAAACTAGAACCGGATAGAGTTTGCAATCGAATGGCCTCCATTTCTGCCATATATTTGTGCCTGTTTATTGGCCCAGTTGTTGTGCACATAGGGTTCTATCATCTTATTTTGCCCAGATGTTTAGCAAATGAGGTTCGACTGCGCTTCGTTCGCTCACCTGATGTGCCAATGGGACTTGGTGCTGCTTATTTGCCCATTATGTCGATAAGGTTTGACACGGCTTTATTTGGCAAGCTGTTGCGGCAATAGGATTTGACTGTGATAAATTTTCCCAGCTGTTGTGCCAATAGGATTTTGGTTACAGCATTTGTTTGCCCAGATGTTGTGGTAGTCGGGTTCAGTGCAATGTATATTCGCCAAACTGGCGTTTGTCATGGGCAATCAGGTTTGAGAATGCCATATTTGGCCAGCTGTTGCGACAATCGGATTTGACTGCTAAATTTTCCCAGCTGTTGTGCCAATAGGATTTTGGTTACAACATCTGTCTGTTCAGCTGTTGTAGCAATCGGGTTCAGTGCCATGTATATTCGCCGAACTGTGGTGCAAACATGTTCATCCATACTAGCTTTGCCCAGCTCTTGTGGCAACAGGACTCGGCCTTGGGGATTCGCCCAGCTGGTGTGCAATAGGATTTGACCGTGCTTACTTGCCCAGATGTTGTGCCAATAAAAATGTAGTCACAACATCTTATCGGCCAGCTGTTGTGTCAATAGGGTTTGGTACCCAAGCATATTCGCCTAGTTACTGAGCATATAGGCAATCCTATGCATGATTTGAGGACGCTAAAATGATATGTGATAAGGTCAATCGCATATGCATATAGCAGTAAGAATGACATTTCTACCTGTTGTACTTTTAAACATTATAAAAATGTAAAAAATAAAATGCCTCTAATCAGCAACATCTAAAATGATAACTTTTTGTCCAATATCCAAAAAATGTACTGTGGTTAATGACATACTGCATAACTGTGTTGATATGGCACTCGCACATAACTACCTCCATTAAACCATTCCTTTTTAAGAATGTGGATTTGGTTTAGTGGATATGTGCGTTTCCCATTTCCGCTAGGGAGCTGGATTATAGTTTTAAAGGTATTCGGGTGATTTAAATGCCGATCCCAGAACATATCATGGAAAATATCTTGTTAACTTCGGTCTTCATAACAACTTCACGATACATATCAGTGAGCCTATAGGGATAACGGAACAGTCGACGACATTTTCAGATCAAATATTGAGTAATATACCTCGATATGTGTGATGTGTATCCGTGCTGCCTCCAATTGCACAAAACGGTCACTGCACAGTGTCGGCTAGCTTACTTTTTCGGGTTGAAAAGGACAAGTCATATGAAGACTAATTTGGCAATATTTCCAGGCAGATTTTCACCACTTCAGAGAGAAACTTAAAGGGGTGAATTGGGACACTAGTCTTGCTTTGACAATTCTGATGTCGATTCTGTCTGTCTTCCCTGGATAACTAACTTTTTGGATGTAGTTCGACTTTGTATACCAAACAAGAAAATTCATATCAGACAAAACGACTGCCCCTGGTACACAGCATCAGTACGACCGCAGAAGCGTGGAGTAAACAGAATTCACGAGAAGGCGAAAGCCTCAAACGTAGATCTCCATATTTAGAGGTATTTTCGTGAATTACGTAATTCATACATTAGCAAGGCAGAACAGTAGCATCACAATAAACAGTGCGAGACTGTTAATAAGGGTCAGTTTAAAAGTTAAAAAAAAAAAAAGGTGGAAAATGGTAAAATTTTTGTGCCCTGGAACTCAAATGGGTCGATACCTTCTATTGTATCCAATGATTCGGTGATATCTGGGAGTAAATCCAAAGCTGATGCTTTCAATGAATATTTCTTTAAACAGAGTACTATTGATACTTCGACATTCACTCTACCTAACAAAGTTCAGCCTTCGTACAGTTTTCATTTTAGACGAAGAAAGCACATGTGATATTTTGAAAAGTTTGAACGTTGATAAAGCATCCGGTCCAGATGGTATCGGTCCCAGACTGTTAGAGGACGCAGCACCCAGCATTGATCCTTCTCTTACAAATTATTGAACTATTCTCTTCGGAAATGCAAGTTCCTATCAGAATGAAAAAAAAACCACATGTAACCCCTATTTTAAAAAGTGGTGCTCCTGAGTCATGCAACAATAACAGACCAATTTCTTTGTTAAGTTGTGTACGCAAGGTCTTTGAGCGAGCAGGTTTTGAACATATTTTAAACTTTGTACAAGAAAATTTTGTACTATCTGAAAAACAGTCAGGTTTTTCGCCGCAAGATGGAACAGTAAATCAGCTGGTTTATTGCTATCATGAGTTTGCACAAACTGTTGACCTTCAGAAAGAGGTTTGGGTGGTATTTTGAGATATATCTAAGGCCTTCGATAGGGTGTATCATCCGGGCCTGATACAGAAATTAAAGAACGCATGAATTTGAGGTCCATTGTTTCTGTGGTTAGATATTTATCCCAATGTGCGCTCACAAAGGGTGGTCATTCAATGTCAGTTTATGCAAACGATATTGTTGAAATTGCGACATCAGAAATACGATTTTTTGTTGATGACACAACTTTGTACATTACAGTTAGTGATGTAACAAAGCAGCTGAGATACTAAATCATGTTCTTGATTCAATAACTCGATGGTGCAATCAGTGGTTTGTCTCTTTCAATCAGCAAAGAAACACACACACACACACACACACACACACACACACACACTGATAGGCAGCAATAAAAATTCTTCAGACCGCCCTTGTTTAAAATTTAACAACAGCCTTGAAAAATATAAAAATATGAATTTGCATAAACATTTAGGTCTTTGGTTTTCTACAGATCTTTCCTGGTCAAACCGCACGAACCAAATTGTTGCAAAATCCAAAAAGGTATTTGGTATCTAAAATGTTTACAGCATAGGTTGAACAGACGATCCTTAGAATCCTTATACTTCTCCTTTGTACTTCCCAGCTCAGAGTATGCTGGTGTGGTCTGGGATGGATGCACATAAACTGGTAAAGACAAACTTGAATCAGTTTAGCTGACCGCAGCACGGGTTGTATCAGGAGCACTTGCTCATACAAGTCTCCAGCAAATATATATCGAGACGGGATGGGAGACTTTGGCTGAACGTAGGAGAAAGCAGAAATTAGTACTTATATTTAAAATAATAAATGGACTTGCCCCTGGTTATCTCTATTACCCGGAACAGTTTCGGCACGGCCATACCAATTACGTACTTTTCATACGCACAAAAATATATTTAAAATTCATTTTCCATCAGCTATACGTGAATGGAAATTACTACCTCGGTCAATGAGGGATCATGAACGCTTAGAGGACTTTAAAAGGGAAATAAACAGGAACAAACCAAAATGTAACGATTTATATAATTACGGTGATAGGGAAATTGTCGTTACCCATGCCAGGATGAGAATGGGTTGCAGCCAGCTTAATGATAATCTTTTTAGAATTGGTGTTCTTGAATCACCATCATGCTCACGAGGAGCAAAATTATTTATTTATTATTTATGAATATATTTACCCTGGGTAGCCCTTTCAGAGCAAAGCTCTGTTCTTACAAGGGGCCCAGCATACATCAAGATAATAAATACACATGCAGGTAAAACACATTGAACAATATATACACAAAAATATATACAATACTACATAGTAGCAGGGGTACCACAATGATTTGAAAAGAGCATCCAATTCAGAAATAGAAGCGTTTATATAATACTTTAAAAGTAGGCAGGTCTTCTGCTCTCCTGATAAAATCTGGTATTGCATTCCAGGTGATAGCACCATTGTAAGCGAATGACTTTTTAAAAACGTTGCGATTTACGGTTGGTACTAAAACATTTAATGTAGTAGTACTTCTTGTGTTGTAAATATTTACATCTGACACACGAGTCACTGGATCTGATAGATATGCGGTGCTAAACCACATATACATTTATACATTAAGACTGCAGTGTGAAAACACCTGCGTTCACAGAGGGTTTGCCAACATAGAACTTTTACCAACTCTTCACCTCTGATGCCTCTATAATTAAAATTTCCTGTAACTATCCTGGCTGCCGTATTTTGAAAACTTTGCGCCTTACGTGATCCCTCATAGCCACAAACATCCCAAACCGCATCACAATATCTTTTATCCTCGTGTTGCACTGTTTATTGTGTGTCTTGTATATATTTTGTGTGTCTTTTTCTTTTTCCTGGAGATCCTCTTGATTAGTCAGTGTTATTGTACTATTAGGTCATCCAGTTGAAATAAATATGTTTAAAGCAAACCAATAGCCCAATAGAGGTTGAATACAGGCTATATAAATGAGTTTTAAAGCCTCCGCAGGTAAGACAGATCTTAATTTACGTAATACAAAGAGCTTGCCGTTCACAACTTTACACAAGTGCGAGATATGTTGACTCCACTTAAGGTGAGTGTCAACAAAAATACCAAGGTACTTAGCCGATTCAACATGTTCAAGTGAAAACCCATCCAAAGTTATTAAAAGATCAGCCTGATTTGTAAAGTTGGACACCAAGGAGCGTGCTTGATTTAGGCAAAGTCTGTTACCAGTCAGCTATGTGAATGCTTCGTTTACTGCGAGCTGTAAATTGGAATTGACCTCGGTGGTTCGTCTCGCTCTAGAATAAATAAGTGTGTCATCGGCGAATAAGTTACATAATCCGGAAAAAACATGTTGCCCGATGTCATAAACATACAATGAAAATAACAAAGGTCCAATCATCGACCCTTGAAGTACACTAATTGTGACGTCTTGACCTCCGCATTTAACCCTTTGCTTTCTTCCCGATAAATAAGACTTGAACCAAGCTAGCTCAATCTGTTTTACACCATATTTTTTCAATTTCTGTACAAGTGTCTCATGATCAATCGTATCGAAACACTTTTTCAGATCTAATAAGCACACACCAATGCATAAGCCATCGTTAAGAACATGCAACCAATCATCAATAGCCTTATGTAAACAAGTTTGAGTTGAATGGTACCTGACATAAGCTGACTGATCAGGAGTAATGAAATCATATTCCTGTAGATAATTCTAGAACTGCATTTGAACTGCTTTTTCCAACGACTTTGCAATGTGGCAGACAATAGCGATAGGTCTGTAATTAGATTTCTCCATAACATCACCATTCCCTTTGTAAATGGGTGTAACGCAGGCAATTTTCCAGTCAGGTAATACAGAAGACTTGGCAAGTGAAAGATTACAAATATGAGACAATGAATCAGCAAGGAAACTGGCACCTAAGTTCAATAATTTTGTGTCCATATCCAGCACATCAATGTTACTTGTCGTCGGTAACTCTTTCAAAAACCAAAACACAAAGTCACCAGTGATTTCACGAAATTTAAAATTATAAATACTTGTAGGACCTTTCCAAGGCATCTCAGCGGCCAAGGCATAATAATTTGCTGTAACCGTATGACCAACAGAACAGAAGTAGGTGTTAAGCTCATCGACAGTTAACTCTTTCGGCACCGAAACCGTGGATTTCTTGCTGGGATACACCTTTCTAAGAGCAGTCCATAACCTTTTAGGTTTGTTCTTCTCTTCAACCATGACATTTTTAAAATAATTTTGTTTCGCATTTCGTATGACCGTCGTGACTCTGTTTCTAGTAATCTTGTAAAGTGACCATAAGTTGGTATCATTATTATCAATAGCAGCTTCATGTAAAAAGTCGCGCTTATACATCAATTTAACAATATCATCAGTGACCCAGGGATTTCTCCTATCCCTCAATCTACGTTCTGTAATAGGTGCATGTTTATTAAATATACGGAGCACTTCATTTTTCCAAGTGGCCCAGCCATTCTCCGGTTCGGAAATTCGTTCATACCTTCCTCTATTCAACTATGGAACGATCTCCCCAAAGACATAAGACATTTTGCAACTTTATTCAAATCAGGGAGGTGTATGAGATCTCATACACCTCCCTGTCCAAATTTAAATCTACTTTGAAAAACACTTTATTGTCTGTAGATCCTGTTCCTGTTTATTACTCACACGGCAGTCGATTTTCAAATATCATACACACTCGTTTACGCTTGGGCTTATCCGGACTAAATTCCCACCTACACAGATTTAATATAATACCGTCTCCTGCTGTGAATGTCTAAATCCTGACGAAAGTATTCTTCCTTTTTTCCTAGAATGTCCTTATTCAGTTCCCAGGAAATCCCTTTTAAAAACGGTTTGTTACATTCTAGCTCCAGGTGTGAATCCTAGTCTTGTAGTCTATCTAGCAAGTGATATACTTATCCGGTATCTTACACATGGTAACATTGACCTTTCTGCAAACCTTAACATTAAATTCTTTGATGCTGTCCAAAAATTTGTTTCTGACTTCAGACGATTCATATTTTGATTACCAGTTGATCCTGTCCATAGACGGTTTATGACTAAGACTATCATCACTTCTTTGGTTACCGAGCTAGTGACATAGTGGATCTTTCTGGATCAATAACTTGTACTCATTCTTTAATCGACATGTCTCTGCTTGTGGGTATTTACTTCATAGCATTCAGGAAAGTGTATTTTTCAATATTTTTGTAACAATGAGTGGTACATACAAAGCATTTCGTGAATTGTATTGTCTTGTGTGCGTTGTATATATTCTGTGTGTCTCTCTATGTCTGGAGAGCCTGTTTTTTAGTATCTCGATGTATACTATTAGGTGATCCAGAATAATTAGATGTGTTTAAAATTAAGAATTATTCTCAAGATCATCAATATTATAAACAGACTGAATAGTGCTAGAATCCCTGAGGTCAGTGATAAAATCATTCTCATTAAAATCCTTAAAATCCCTGAAACGGAAGACTTTGATTGCTAGAGAACAATCGTCATTTTTTCTACAAATGTAGTAGATATACTTTATTGAGAAATAAATTGCAGACTAAAATAATACCTTATGCGAGTTTCAATGCTCACATGTTATCATTTGGAATAAAGAAAAAAGAGAAACATAAATGAGGCAATTTTCAAGCAGTACATCATTGTATTAAGAATTCAAGAAGGTTTAAGATATGAATTTTGGAAACTACTTTTCAGCTGAAGAAAGTAATGTTGTATCTCATTACCAACACATGCCCCCTCCCCCACCTATTCTGCAATTGTGGTCCCGTATGTTGCCTATATATCTGTGTTTTATTATTTCGAAACATCAATGTTTTATATACACAAGAGGCCCTAATATAGGCTGGTGAGCCTGTCGCTCAATCGTGCTTCAATGAAATATGTGTAAACCAAAGGTATTCAACAACAAAATCATGACATGCGTATAATTAACATTATGCAAAATGCTACAACTTTTTTTCCATATTTGATTAGACGTGTAATGGTAAATACCTTACAGATTGATGCTGGAATGGCATCTGTATCTATTAAAAGTTTGAAGATATTCAAGGATTAGAATTTGTGATGCCCTTATTTGCATAGATTTCAAGACATCATTCCACCACAAAAAGGCACGCATACACCACAGGCCTGCCTCTATGCTTAACTTTCGGTTTTGACGTATCGTGGTGTTCCAGAAAACTCTCGACAAAATGTGGTCTCAAAAGAAAAAGAAAGGAAATAAGAAAGACAGAAGGGGGAGACATAGGCAAGAATTTGAACAGAAACATATCTGTGTTGTAGATATGCATCGTACTATTGAAGAATAAAAATTATAATCATGTGAAATTAATCTGCCTATGCTTTACTGAACAATGCTGTGACTTTCTGTTAAACCCCGCACTTACCTGCAACATGTGCAACGCAGACCTAGGTCTGGCAAAGTATAGATCGTGAAACCTGGGCCCAGTAAGCATTATAGGAACAGGGTATTTGCATGTAAGCAAAATTTTCTCAAAGTTAGCTGGAGTACAAAAGACAGAAAATGACATCGATGCTTACTGATGGCAAAACAAAATATGTTACTTGGGAAATAAAATTAGACCATAATATCCCCATGTTTCCGGAGACGTCCAAAAACGACATTTTCACGAGTGTACAATTAAGATACAAAGGGTCCCGGTGAGTTTTTAAAACTCACGAGTACACTTTTTAACCTGGTGGAACATGTTGATTTTACAAATCCCACAATAGTTTATTCCATTATGGCCTTATAGAATTTAATTTAGAGCTAAAGCTTTTGATGCAGAGAAAGAGAGAAAATGGGTGAGGCATAGTACATGTCTAAAGCACCACATTTACTTTCGCTACTTCCGCTTATATATAAATACGGGGTGTGTTGTTTGTTTCATGTTTTTAATAAAATGAAATTCATTTGTGAAACAGTTGTTACGTTAGTTTTGTGATAAAATTGTTTGTTCTTTCAAGATACCCTTCTCTTTTGGGCTACAGGGAAATATTAATGTTCCAGCATCTAAATTGGCTAAAGCTAACCATAAAAACCCCCATACTTTTTTAATCCAGTATACACTTTCGAGGGTGTAGGAGGTCACAACAAGTGTAACTTTGGAACACTTGTGAAAATGCCAACAATTATGGACTGCCCTTATCTATATGTATAAAGATTTGACAATAAAACAAATATGCTTTTAAGATTTCGGTGTTCCACACAATGCATTAAAGTGAAAATTTATTGACAACCAATCGATATTGTGTCAGAATTTATGTCTCTCAGTGTATATCAACTACCCCACACAGCTATTCTATTTCTCATGGAAAAAGAAAATTAATTTTATTGATAAAGATTTGACAACAAATAAAATATGCTTTTAAGATTTCGGTGTTCTACACAATGCATTAAAAGTGAAAATGTCTTGACTACCAATCGATGTCTCTCAGTGTATACCAAGTACCCTACACAGCTATTCCATTTCTAGTTGAAAAAGAAATTTAATTTTATGTGAAAAATATCAAATTTTTGAGTAATTTACCAGAAAAGAAAGGGAGCTTATAATTACGAGTTTCAACGTGAGATGCCTTTTCATTGTTTGAAAGAATATTTGAAGCATATGTTAGTGTATCTGCTGTGCCCTATCCCACGTCACAATCCATATTTAATGTTGTCATTGTTTTCTATTATTATATGTCATCGGTAGGACAAATTATGGTACATAGACTTATATACTTGTATATCATGTGACTTCCCAATATTTGCAAAAAGAAAGAGGAAGATTTTAAATCACAAAAGTTCCCGTAAATAACTATTTCCATGTCACGGTGCAGCACACACTGCTCACGCACAAAGGTCAAAACTGTGCTTAAATCGGTCAAAAGTGCCCGGACGCTTTCTTTCTTTCTTTCTTTCTTTCTTTCTTTCTTTCTTTCTTTCTTTCTTTCTTTCTTTCTTTCTTTCTTTCTTTCTTTCTTTCTTTCTTTCTTTCTTTCTTTCTTTCTTTCTTTTCCGACAATTTTGTCTGACAGTTTCTTTGACACTATCACACCTAGAAGCTCCAACTTGTTAGATCCATGCATGAAGTCGTGCCTTTTTACAAAGAAGGTTGAGTGCATTTAAAATTATGCAAATTAGGAGCATTTGAAATTTTAAATTTGGAATATCCTAAAAAGTACAATATGTAGACATGCCATTCCAACTTCTATTTACAGGTTTGTGATGTAGGCGCATCAAATGAACCACAAACAAAAGTTGTAGACGTTAAATTTATGCTAATTAGGGGCACTTGAAAAGTTGAAATGTTGAATAACTTCAAAAGTATTATAGGTAGACGTACCATTCCCAGTTAAATCATAAGTTTGTGACGAAGGCTCATCCGATAAACCACAAAGAAAAGTAGCATTTCAATCGATGCAAATTTTTAAGGCACACAGACAGATTTGCTGCAAAGCAAATCTGTCTGTGTGCCTTAAAAATTTGCTTTGCATCAAATCTGTCTATGCAGTTTTAGTTGCCGTCTGCTTTACTCTTTTTGGTTAAATTTCATGCTTTTTTGCTAAGAATTACATTAAGACCTATAGTAAATGCACGCCGCAGGTCAACAGCTTTCCTTGACGCGGTTTGGACGCACTGCACCCAACCACGTCAAGGAAAGCTGTTGCGCAGTCTTTTTATGACTAAGACAGGGTTAATTTTGATTTGACCAATCATTTTCACTGAAAATGTCACAGGGGAGCTACCATGACAATCAACAAACTGTTGGCATTTTAGGCGCCCAGCACTGAGATAAGCTGTTGAGTCAATAGTTTCAACTCTAGAAACAGTTCCCTTTACGCTTCGTATATCATACTGAGCTGAAAACAGAAAAATAAAGTAAAATAAGATAAAATAAAATAAATAAGCAAACAAACAAACAAACAAACACACACACACACACAAACGAACGAACGAACGAACAAACAAACAAACAAACAAGCAAACAAATAAATAAATAAATAAATAAATAAATAAATAAATAAATAAATAAATAAAATATATTATACAAACTTACATATGATGAAACTGACGTTCACGTTTAACAGGTGGAGTAAAAGGACAGCTGATGTTAAAGGTTCGGATGCAAAAACAGGTGTTGTATAAATAAAGCTAACTACTTGTGCTGATAAGTCTAACACTGGCAATAAATGCTACTTAAACAGGTGAAGTTAAAATTTGGACTATAAAATGTTTGCTGTAGTTTTTAGCCTTCTTACAAGATCTTCGAAACCCAGCCAGGGGCCCTCACATCTTTAGTCGTAATTTACAAGGCGGAATACCTGTTAGGCCCATGCTCTTGTGGTTCTATGTGAATCAACATCTGTGTCTGATGTAAAGTATATATATATATATATATATATATATATATATATATATATATATATATATATATATATATATATATATATATATATATATATATATATATATATATATATATATATATATATATATATATATATATATATATATATATATATATATATATATATATATCCATCGTGAAATTCCAGCATGTTTCGGGGTAAAAAATCATAACCAATGGGAATTTTAGGTATATAAACACATACAGTACTTCCCCAAGGAAGTTACCAGTGACTGTTCAAAATGTTGTAACTTGAGCCCTCTCATTAACCTATCCTTATGGATTTCTGCTTTGACACCATAACCCACACACACACCTAGTCACCTGACAGGCACTAAAAAGGGCGGTCGTTCGTTCGTATGCCACCTAGCTTTAAAATTGTTAAATGGACAAATGACAATTGATAGACTCTACTCGTATTTTTGGCGATCGTACTTCCTGGTTAACTCTCTCGCGAAACTGGACTGATATGCTTTCTCTGATAGGTCCCGCGTTGACCTTCCTGGTTGGTCGCCAGCTGGTAGTTATATAAAACCTGTGTACATACTTGACTGTTTAGTGTTTACAGTCACATTTAAGTTTATCCCTCTGTCGGATCCCGGTGGGTTATTACTTTTCACAACGAAATGACACATGGTTGTGTCACTGAGTTAGCTGGAAGAGTTGTAAAATCTTCATATCCATGGATAGACTGTCACGGTATTTCTGATCGGAGCTATAAAAATACCCCGGCCTGCTAGACGGAGCATGACCATGCGTGGGGGCACATTTGAGAATAACGAAGAGTTGACGCGCCTCATCCCTCATTACATTTCTGTCTGGAACAACACTCCCAACTGCCTGACAGGGACTACACGTATTGGCGGTATGCCTATTCTTGTTTCTCACCCGGCTCAACCAGGTAAGGAATTATTTAAATAATTTACCATGTATTATTTTGCGGTTCGAAGTTTGACGTCACAAAAATAGGATTCTCTTTTTGTACACACATTAAAGGCATATATTAAATTACTATATTTTGCATTGGAGCTTTGGTGTCACAAGTTTTGGTTGTTGTGTTTATAGCCATTCATATACCAGCAAAACTATACATTTATTTAAATGAAAGATATTGTGGTACAATTTTGTTTGATATGATGTACAGACACAAGAAAATGGAAAGTTGTATCTAACATCCGCATCCAAGGAAAAATTTGCAATTTAACGGAGACGTTGAATTCGTATATTCGCATCTACACGTGCAGAAGTGCAATTAACTTTGACATCCAGGCACATTCTACACATGTGCGTAGCACTTTTAATTTTCTAATGTAACTGTAACACTTGAAAATCACATTTTGTGAAAATGCATCTTGTGGCCGGTCGGGAATTTCAAATGATCACAACAATTACCAAATGTCAGATTTCAACAAGTTTTTTACAGTTCACCGTGGTCAAATACAGGCTATTTTTTTCTAAATAAAAAACACGTTTACTCCCCAAACGTCCATACACATTCAGTAAATTTAGTTTATGTTTGAAATAGGGACCATATAATGCCCTCTGCGTATGAGTTGCAGTCACATTTTTATTGTAATTGTGAACCGGGAAGTTCTGATAGTGAATATTCGAGGGGGGGGGGGGAGGAGAAATTTTTCAACAAGTCATCCTCTCGTGCTATTCTTGACAAGATGAATATGTAACATTAAACTGACAGCAATGAATTATCTTGGCGTTCTAAAATCTAAAAAAATCTAAAATTACATCGCAATATCCATTTTCGGGGATTGTGATCCGTATTGAATAAACGTGGCCACACACGGAAAGTGCAGTCGCTTTTGAGTTGGGTTGGCTCCATAAGCACATTGTTGGGCATTTGACTGCTGTTTACAGTATGTAACTGGGCTGTCTGCAACCTGGTTTTCCTTTTTTGTTGTGCAGAAACATCTTGCGATCTTTCCCTGGGCCATGCCCCCTTCCAAAAAAATCCTAGAATGTTAATAGAGTGTTTAAAATTTGTCTCTTGCTAATCAAAGAACAAAGTCAAATTTGAAGGTCAAATGACAAGCACAGCGTTAATTTGTTCAATTGTGGTGTTTATAGGTTCCCAAAAATCATATGATAATATTTCCTATCTGTATATATTGAATGTTACCTCGCACAAATAAAACAAATCAAATTTTCCCGTCAGTACCTCACAAAACATTTGTTACTATTTCATCTTACATTGTGGTCAAAGTATCTTACGTAACATTGTGAGTCTTGCGGTCCAGTTGATTAAAAAAATCAAGGATCTGCCAACAGAGGTTCTTTCTGTAAATTAACATAAGACGTGTTAATAGATTAAAGGCCAAAGTGGATTTCTTATTCTAACGGCTTTGAGAGTTTGATCTGTGTGGAAGAACGAGCAATAGATCCATAAGAAATAATCTACAACGAAACCTAACGAGTACCTGAGTATCTTATGTTAATGGTGTGGAATACAGATTAAAAAGGCATACAAGACGGCAGTAAGAGTGGGGTGGTCTATCTACGCAAGAACATATACTTTGTATATACACCCAGTTATTTAAGAGATTCCACGTAGCAGATAAACAAATAGGGTTCCTCAGTTTTCAACCTTAAAGGCGGTTCATACTTATCCACCAAAGAACATGGCAACCGCTGACCGATACAGTATTCATTGGTCCTTGCTCTATTGCCTTTAGTCAGGGCCACTACTTACAACATTCAACGCCCTTGGTATTAATACGGCAGCATATAATACATGTATATATTGTATGTACGTAGTATGTATTTGTAGGCATGCATGTATGCACCATCTACTTTACTATTATTATTATTATTATTAACTTTTTTGGAGCGACTTTGAGCGATAGCAACAACCAATGGCAAGCGTTCTCCCGTTATTTTTTTTTAAATGCTGTACCAGGAAGTAAACATTACCGTGAATGTGAAGGCTTTCATATACTGACCAGCAAGTATATAAATAAGAATTCTGATGACAGGAAACGAAACACTAATGAGACGGAGGAAACAAATCTGATCTATCATCGATGCCTGTTTTCACGCTCGACAATATATATATATATATATATATATATATATATATATATATATATATATATATATATATATATATATATATATATTAATATATATGTATGTATATATATGTATATATATGTACATATATATGAACATATATATATATATATATATATATATATATATATATATATATATATATATATATATATATAATTCCGAAGGAACAGGAGGGTTCGAACTGATTCAAGGAAAGATATGTATGGACTAAATGCAAAAAATGTGTCAAGCGTTACGATACCACACAGTGTTTCTATTTTTGTATTGACCAACACCTTGTGTTTGTCTCATATATAATCATACGGTTTTCAAAATTTAATATTCAAATTTTGAAATTTTGCTGAAAACACATCTGTGAGACTTTTTATCACGACAAATGATAATTATATCTACGAAGGGGGATTCCATGATATAAACCAGAAAGCTTTTCAACTATCATTGGAGTATAGCATCGTACGTTTCCAATTTTGGGCATATGGAAACCCCTCCTAATGATTTATTGACAATATAGAGATTTCAATGATGTAATTTGTCCCATTACCGACTTCATATTTTACATTTGGCTGACGGCTAAGTTGCATTTTTCGATGTTGACCTCAGACTATAACTATGATACTACTAAACACTTTATATTATGTACAACGCATGATTGGTGTAAGAATGATGCATGTATTTTAATTGTTTGCCCTCTTCTGCGTTTTAAGTTAACATTATATGAATAACTACTTTGTGCCCAATAAAAAAGAATTCAAATTAGTCTCACTGAAATGAGTCCCATGCTATATTGTACACACAACGTACCACACGATTAAGTTTATTCAAAGTTATATTTTATTGAAATGACTTTACATAGCATATTTTATCAAATTTTCACTAATTCATCTTCTAAGAAGCTTAAGTTGGCCATTCATACCATGTCATTAAGTTGGGTATATGAACAAGTGTAACCGTCTTGTTGTACCCATATATTTCAGTTCAAGTGTTCTGTTTTATCTTTTGAGCCCCTACCTCCGCTCCTTGAAAAGATGCGTGTTTGATTTATCGCTGGTTCACATTTGATTTATATCCCGGGGGGGGGGGGTACTCCCCGGAATTTTTGGTGGGTAGGCTCCACCGAGGGTACAAAACCCGGACCCAACGGGAGCAGAACCAATGTGAAAATGGGGGGTCTTTTGGAGCTTGTATTGAAAAAAAAATGAAATTTTACATAAAATTTGGTGTATTTTGGGGCAATTTGGAGACAGGAATTGAAAAACACAGGGGTCTTTGGGTGAGACAAGCGAAAAAGGGGGGTCTTTTAGAGCTACAAGCAGGAAAAAGGGGGGTCTTAGAGAGCGACAAGTACCGAAAATAGGGGGTCTTTTCCGCGGCGCCTACCCGTATAGCAAGGTATAGGAAGTACCCCCCCCCCCCGGGATTTATATACATATATATGGTTACATTCTACATTAATATGTTTAGACGCACAGCAGGTTATGCCCTGTCCGCTCTATGACCCCGTTGTAAAGTGTAAACTAGTAGTTTCTTCAATAAATTACTACTATTATCATTATTTATTGTCTTCTGTTGTAGTTAAATTTCCGTGTCGTAACCGCGCAAATATTCGAGGGAGAGTTTTCATGACGTACTCCGTGGATTCTGTGAAGCACGTGGCAGATGTGCTGAAGCTTCACGATTTGCTGGTTTCGAACCACTTCCGGTGTCGGCTAGAGGAATACGACAAGCACATGGTGGGGTATGAGTACGACAGACTGAACACATTGTTTCATGAGGTATGATGACGTTTGTACTCAACAAAGATACACATACATACATACATGCTTGCATACATACATACATACATACATACATACATACATACATACATACATACATACATACATACATACATACATATCTGACTTGTTTTTTCCACGTGTTAGTACTCTTATGGGGAGCGGTGTCCCAGTACGCCGGTACAGGCAATGATTTTTCCCCAGCTCAGCGTACAGAAAATAAGAATGTTCCGAAATAATGGCCACTACGAAGTAATAATAATAATAATAATAATAATAATAATAATAATAATAATAATAATAATAATAATAATAATAATAATAATAATAATAATAATAATAATAATAATAATAATAATAATAATAATTGAGAGGGTTTTTGAAACACTGGTATGAAAAATAAATTGCCCCAGTTCGCCAGTACACAAACACACTGTCCCACGCCCCTTTTACCCTGCGGTGTCTTTCAACATAAAACATAACAATATTACGTTAGTCTGGATGGGTGCATTAATACAATTATGTCAGTCTCCCTGAAAAAAAAAAGGAAGAAACACGCAGGGAAATCCTTATTTCTAAGTAGCAAGTGAGCACTATCGAAGTGAAGTGTTCCAGCACATAATTTTTGAACATCGGAGGCAGGGTTAATCGCTGTTATTATTGTTTTATTCATCCGATCACTGTCTTTTATCGTACCTTGAATAAAAGAACTGTATTAGCTGCATCAAAAATCCAGAAATGACATTATGTTAGTGTATATGTCAACATACAAGGACACTAATCTATTGTACAAACTAACACACACGGACACACAGACACACGGACACACACACACACACACACACACACACACACACACACACACACACACACGTAACAACGCAAATAGCAGTGACAGCAGTGTAAAATGTCAAAATGTACATCTTTTCTCTACTACTTTAAAAAAAATGCCTGTACTGTAGGCATTTTTTCACTATCTTCAAGGTTCATGATAAATGAATTTTACAGTATCGTCCATATTTGAGAAGAAAGGGAAAATATCAGCAAATTCACTATAAAGACTTTTTTCTTTTATTTTCAAAATAACTGCAACTTGTAATTACATGAATTTTATCCTCAATAACATTACAAATTTGATATAATCATTCTTCTAACGTGTTTGTTTCGGTCTTGTGTGTTTTCCTATTTCTATTTTAAGGCCGTGTGAACTGATTCTGAAACGTGTAATATTTCTTGAAGAAATATTACACGTTTTAGAATCAGAATAGGAAGAAAGTTTCCTCTTGGTACTCTATCTTGGATCATTTTTAAATACTGCTCCACTTCGAAATTTTCCTTAAATTTGAGTAAGTTCTTAATTTTTTATCTGGTCATGTGTGATTTTGTAGAGTTTGTTTCCACTGTATACGGAATGTTTTTTTTTCGCTCTTTTTATGAATATATTTTGGTCGGTAAGTCGTCTGTGAGCTAACCGATATTTTCACACATATTTTCAAAGCCAAATAATTAATCTGCGTCTCTGAAAGAGATTAACTAATTCATTTTTCCAATTCCATTATAATTGACTTGACAAGGAAAACAATCATATAGAAGAGTTTGGTAACTTTGCAGGTTGACTTCATACTCGTGTGTATATCCCCGGAGTATAAGGCAGTAACGCAGGACCCAAATGCAGGGTTTGATTACGACCAACGGACACAATACATCTATCAATCCATGCTTCGCGAGTACTGTGTTAACGCTTGTACAAATAAAAGGTTCATACCAGTTGTATTTGAGAGATCAGGGGCTACACGACTTCATGTACCTCAGTGGTTGTCCCAGAGCTCATCAAAACTTTACACTTGGCGTTCAGACTGGAAAGACTTGATAAAAGATTTGTCAAAGGCGAAACATTACAAAAAACCAGTGGACGAACGTTTGGACAGATAATTACTTTGGTCTCATAATTTCGCAAACTTAAATGCACTTTTTTTTCAAAGTGTGCATGACTTGTTTACACGTGATAAGCAACATATGTGAACGAAAGTAGTATAACTTATTACAATTTGCGGCTACGCATATAAAAAAAAATAAAATAAAGCTGCTATGGACCAGCTAATATCATTCAATACCCTTCACCCATATGACAAGCCGTTTTGACATTTAAACCAAATGCTTGCTCCTTTGAGCCAATCACTATACAGGCACATTACAATTACCCAGCATGCACCGATTCACTTATTTAGCGATATCACTAAATACTTCTTATTTGGCGATATCTCTAAATAATTTAGCTACCTTGCAAAATCATTTAGGAATGTCTCTTAATCATTGAAGGATATCGCTGAATAAATAAGGGAATTCCAGTAAATGAGACCATTCAGCGATATCGCCAAATGATTTTGTGATATCGCCAAATAGGACTAAATATCAAAACGGCTTGCCATTCACCCATGGTGTGCAAGAGGGAATCAAAAAGCCACCACTTTACTGGGGCAAGAGCTTATCATTTTGTTGTTTACAAATGTTTTGACGCTGGTTTTTGAACATAATTGCTTGTCAAGCAACAAGTTTAAAATATTTACAGGATTAACGGAGAAGTAAAACATAATTATTCGTTTGCAAACACTTGATTACATTTAAATATGCTGTACACCAGGTAAGTTACTGTGATAATCATAATGGAGGATGCTTGGGAGGTAAATTTGATGTGACAATATTTCCTGTGGAACTAAATACATGTGACATCACTTCTGGTGGACAACCAGTAGTCAATCAGTGAGGCTGGATTTGTTTAACCACCACGTGACTTTGGTTGTAAGAAACACGATACCAAATCTAAGTTACCAGTGGCACCGCCCTCACCTCAGTCTGTCGTAGTCTTCTCAACTGACCATGCTCCGCGTTATCTCCAAAGCATGCAAGATACAGAGAAAAACACAGAATTGAACTTATTAGCAGGCGAACTGAGCTTGGCAAAGCCGCTCCTATTGCATATCATATCGTGTATGTTTTGGCTATTACTACAAGGAGGATGCCTCACCGTTGCACCTGTTTATATAATATCATCAGCCTTCATCATCAGAAACTTAAACACCATACATTTTAAGTACCCACCACAAATTGCTGTGTAAAGTAAATTGTTTGTGGCTATGATGCAGAAAAAAAATGCAGAAACACTTATTATGCTTTTAAGATTCTGTCTTATTTATCAGGTTATTTGTGATATGGTCTTAATGCTGATGATAACTGTTTGTTTACCTTCAAATCCCCACGAACACGAGACTTTTAATTAAGGTTGGTATAAAATAATATATTTTCGAAGCAAAATCATTGCCGGCGTGGCCACAGACTTCTTGTGGCTGACCGAAGCACAAAAAGAGTCTGTGGACTGGGCTTGTGGATTTTCAACGAATCTTTGTTATCTTACCATAAATATGCTTTTGACTCGGGATGATTACTTGGAAAACTGGTTATCAGGAAATCTTTTCCTTTGTGTACGGAAGATTATTATTATTTTGTCTTCAGATTTTCCGTTTTTTTTTGTCTGTTGAGTAGGTGTCCATTACTTTTGTAATCAGCTCTTTTCTTCGGATTGCTGTAACATCATTGACATCCTGGCATGGCACATAATGTGGATTTTATTGTCGGTAAGGTCATGTATCATGCCAGGAGATTTCTGTGGGTTGTTTCATAATGCACAAAACTCATGGTGGATTACCATGGCAAGATGCATGACTCTTGGTGCCCATGTGAAATCAGATACTCAGGCCCTGGGCAAGGCTACCTTTCTTATGCATAGGTAAACTCTTACCCCTCCCTCTAGCTCCCCCCACCATCTCATCTATACATGTATTTTTGTATAGCACAAGTGGAAAGGTGTTTGTTTGTTTGTTTTTGTTTGTTTTTGTTTGTTTGTTTGTTTTTTTTTTGGGGGGGGTATGTCACACCAGTACTAACCTTTTTTTGTGTTTGGTAGGTTTTTATATCTTGTCATAAATTCACAGGATAACATTTACTCTGTTTACTTCTCCCACTTGAATTTAAAGACTCATTGCCTCGCAACTCTCTGTACCCCTGGACTTGTTAATTATCATTGGATAAGCATATTGCGATGCACTTGCTGCTGAGATATCAGGCTCCATTACTACTTGTCTGTCTGGTAGAAAAAAATGACATAGACAGACAGACAAGTGTACTGTTCATTGAAAACGGTTTTGAGGCAGATAGGCACGGACTTCCAATGAAGCAATTATACCTCTGTTGCTATACCACACTCACGTTTGTACTTTATAAAATGTTACACACTGCCAAAATAGATATTTGATACCAAAATAACCAATTATGGTTTGATGTAAAATAATTTTGTAATTTTTAACGAATATGATGTGTTGTTTTATATTACAGGATGTTTGCGTACCTTCATTGCTAAAAAAAGCAAAACAGAACTGTGTAATATTGACTTTTTTCGCACCCCTCCCTACTGCCGCACACATACGCACATACGCACACACGCACATACATATCACGTTTTTAGTGCTAATTAATAGAGTTTCACCGGGGAGGTTTGAGTGTTGTAATTTAATCATAATTATATATTCGGTATAATCTATTGGCTCATACCATCCATTAACGCCGCGATTATCAACAGGTCGGGGTATACACGTGGTATGCCATGATTATAGAATAAATTTACATACCTATCAATTAAGGCTTTAATACAAGCGTAGGTCAGACAATTCATTATACCGCATCCTATACAATATGACCATGTTTGTTCCTTTATTCCAAAATTTTAAAAAAATGTATAAATTGAATAAAAATTAAAAGAAAAAAGTAAATAAACATGCAGTATTCCTGTACTTCAACTACATTACATATCACAATACATGCAATTTAAGTAAAATGCAAGCGACAGATACCACGGTTTCTTA
Organism: Hermodice carunculata; assembly: GCA_964020975.1. Lineage (NCBI taxonomy): Eukaryota > Metazoa > Annelida > Polychaeta > Eunicida > Amphinomidae > Hermodice > Hermodice carunculata. The sequence continues at coordinate 70,671,006 of OZ026612.1, read as the reverse complement.
AATTTTGCCGTTAGACGTGCACAGTGGTAGACAACGAAGGGTCATGCTTGAATGTCATCGTGATCTTGGAAATGGAAACAAGGAAGCATACTCTTCCTGTTCAGTGGACATGAAGTGTGATGTTAATACTGCTCCTTGGAAATTAACTGAAAAGACATGAACTTTAAACGAGTCCCATTGTTTTTTGTTTTTTGTTTTTTAATAATGCAGTTCATGCCAAATGACAATCATGACTTACATTTTTAACGTTACGGGTGCGATTCGTCGCCATTGGTATCAGTTAATGATGTTGGGCGCACGTTTTCAGCCTTAGATGTCAAATAACGGGCAAATCGTAATCATGGATGGGATTAAAAAAGTAATTCCTTCAGACAGGTTATCAGTAAACATTAAAAACCTGAACAGATTTGTGGGCAGATGTTGTTTTAGCAAAGTGTGCCTAAGGGCGTGGTGATACCGAGACTCTGTATTTTTAAAGCGGGCCTTCCGTATAATAAATCTGTGCACAGAGCCGGAAGAAGGAAAACACACACACCCACGCACACGCAGACACACACACAATCCTGAACAAAACCACCAATAATAAATGTTAGCATTTTTATTATAAATATTTCATCATGAAACGTATAATCAGGCTCTGCTCCACCCATCAAGTGTTCTAATCCCCAAAACTACACCAACAGCATAAATATTATTGTGATAAGCTTCAAAGTTCAAAGGAACCTGGCTCAAGTACCCTTTCGAACCAGACAAGGTCCATTTTACCTTATACCAGAAGCCCTGTGTAAGTCAGAGCACAAGTAGTTCTTAGAGCCTTCCTTGGTCCAACCACATGGGAAGCGTATTATAAACGTTGGGACTTGTATTCACACTTTCATATCAACTATAAAGGCGTTGAGAACAGGCTTCCACTTATAACTGACCTATAAACACCAAATGTTTAACTTGCCAGATTATATTCAAACATTTGTGGTCAGAAAAATATTGGGTGAGAGACACCGTCTAAGCACAGGCGGGTGTATTGGACAGCTAGAACTCTATTCCTAATATTATACAATTCAGGAAACTTTGTGGGACGTATTACTTGTTTAGCTATCTTTGATTTCAAAATCTGGATAGATGCCAAGTTTTGAATATCCAGAGTCAGCTGATTCCAAAGTCGGATAGTCGATAGAAAAAAGGATTTATCAAACAGTTTTGCCCAGCCCTAAATTGGGGAAAGTCGAATTATTGTCCAGTGTCACATGTTCGAATGTCAGTAGTATTTGTAATAATACAGCTTAGAGATTGGAGCACAACTTTCTTTACCAATTTATACATTACTGTTAGTTTTGCTGCTTTCCTGTGTTCAGGCAAAGTTAGCCAGCCAATCTCTTTGTAGAGATTAGCGTTGCTTGTCCCATGCATTGCACCGGTTACAATGCGGGCTGCAGTCAATTGAACAATTTTAAGCTTTTTTTCGTCAGATGCTGTACAGCCACTCCACACCGGACCACCGTATTCAAGTATAGGCCTATAAAGGAAATATAGATAGAGTCCAAAAGTGTTTCTGCCTAAAATGAATTTTAAGCTCTTCATAATATTGATCATTTCAGTAGTTTTAACTGTGATCTCAGTAATGTGATCAGACCAACGTAGGATAGAGCGTATTGTGATCCCAAGGTGCTTGTGTTGCGCGACACGTCATCCAATGTGACCCTGGAAAATGATGGGTGGGTGATTTGGTGGGTTCAGAAGGTCAGAATACCAGACCTGGTCAAACGCTTCACTATACTTTTCACTAGAAAAGCGATTTCTACTTCCTTTCTTTTACTGATTAATAGCCAGACATAATTCATAATGTGGGAGAAACAATTAATTTATGAAAGAGTCGCCCGGGCAGAAAACCGCATTGGTAGACGGAGATAAAAATGTTATCTCGAAAAAAGTTAAATACATGCTTAAACACTAATTTTCAAAGTACCTTTCAAGCACAGTTCGGTGTAATTGTTACAAGAATTTTCAAGGCGTTTCTCTTTGATAAGGTTGGGGGGGGGGGGGACATTTGTTCGTTTCCAAAGGGAGTAGCAGGTGCAGTGTCTTATAAAAGTTTTGCATTTTTGCCATCAGGACCAGAAGCTTCAGTTGTATAAAGACTTAAAACTACCCCAAGAGCCCCGTTGCCATTACTGTGGCAGAGTCAAGGGTATATACAGGGAGGTTTGTTTATTCAGGCAATGTGGCTGTAATGGTTAGTGGGGGATAAAATTTTTAGCTTCACTTGCAATCAGAAATGTGCTTAGTACCAAGGGTATGAGAGAAGCCTGATTTCGATTCAAAAGCATTTAACTGTGAACCAGCACCATTTAGTTTTCTTCATGGGATTATTTGGGTCAGAAGGGAGCTCATTATCATATTCTTCTTCAGCAAGATAAGTTATTAGCAGTACTGATTTCACACTTCATGGAATGAAGACCATGCAAGGGGGCCAAAATTAAGACTTTATGTATTCTCATATTTTCGTTTAGCTTGACATTTAAATAAGCGAAGCCAGGAGTTGTACCATAGTAAATCATATGGTCTCACTTCAATAGTCTTGTTTGGAGTGGATTGTGCAGCGGTTGCATAAATAGTGTGGACAAAGAGTTACAACATAAAGCTACGTCTTCAGAAACAAGACAGGAGTCCACCTTGCCGTAATCTCGAAAATGTCATTCAAATGTATGATCTCTTTTTTTCCGAAACAGTAAGTTGGCACCCACTACTGCCCCCACTGCCCCTTCCCTCGGGGCAGTTGTGTCGGCAGAGACTCACACCTCGCTATCACGGGCCAACCCCCTGTGCCCACAGTACTGTGATCGCAATTTGAAATCAGAAGCACAAGGCGAGCACGCATATAGGAAAGTTCCTTAATATTTGATCTAAACATGTGGCTGTGTGGGAGTGGGATCATTAATGTATGCGGTTAGAAAATTGGTATGGGCATATTGATCAAGCTTAAAAGCTTATTGACGTCTGAAAATCAGAATTTTAATCACACTTATAATATTGTAAACATAAGTGCTTTTTGCCAGCTCAAAACTTTCTTTAAATTCGTTATGAAAAGGAAATCGGAGAGTTGGATAATCTATACACGACCGCAAATCATCATCATCATCATCATCATCATCATCATCATCATCATCATCATCATCATCATCATCATCATCATCATCATCATCATCATCATCATCATCATCATCATCATCATCATCATCATCATCATCATCATCATCATCATCATCATTCAGACGATCCTTTCTCATATTTCAGTAGCCGGGTATATTTATATTACGAAGTGAAGAATTCGGAGAAAGGGATGTTTCTGACAGCGATACTAAGTCAAATTGAGACAAAATGAGACAAAATACTGTACTGTACATCCACCACAGCTTATCTAATAAAAACGAAGCTACCGCAAATTCTCATAAGAAGACGCACCCCGACTTTGGGACATCTACAAGGTTTTAATCTCCGTCATTTTATTCAGCAGAAAACCCTTAAAAGAGACGCACCCCCGACTTCAGGCTACTAATTTAAAGTATTCAAAATGAAAAGGTCACGCCTGAGTTGATGTGTGCGACTCACAGATCAGTTGTACGTCATTTCATTAACGTTGCAGAAGAATGTTGTTACCTTTTTTGGCTGTAGTATTTTTATCAATAAAAAGTACGTATTTTAACATTGTAACCCTTCTATTGTTACATGACCTTATGATGTTATGTGTTCTCGGTATGTCTACTCATGTAGCAACCATAATAGCTCATCAGGTCATGGAGCGAGGAAAACACACTTTTTGTAGACGCACCCTGATCTCATCATCTTCAATTTAAAAAAATAAAATAAAATGTACTCTAATACAAGCGGCAGCTTCAATTAGAGAATTTCGGTATACGTATATTTCAATAATTGGAAGAAACGTCCCTCAAGTGCTTTGCAGAGCCCGTTTTAGATGAACGCCTCCCGCCAAGAGACACATAACAAATAAACAACATATTCTCAAACTTTAGTTGCTGTTTATGTAATCTCACGGTTAGAATATGAACCAAAGGAGAGGGTATCTTTACAGATAAACAGTTCAAATTAACAATAAATATGGCGCTAAAGAGGTAAGTGACAAAATGTACGGTAAGGAAGGAGCAGTTTGCCTTAGAAGAAGAGATACAGTATTCAGAGTATAAGACTTCAAGGGGAAAATAAACATTCAGAAAATATAATATTATAAAGACAATTGCACAACGATGTGGACGCGTATGAAATGACCAACGATATGTTCAGCGTAAGTACCTACGGTAACTTGAAACACATTAAATATAATAGCATACATTTTGATTGAACAATAATCTTTTAAGAAATCAAAAACAACCAATGAGACACACATTCTAGTACAATCCTCAAAGAACATGCAGGGAAAACAGCATATCAGATAGATAATGGCTGGAGTATAGATATTGACTGCCCCAATACTAAAGCACACAAGATACATACAAAATTTCGAAAGAAACATATCAAAGAAAACTAACAGCAGACAGCATACTTTACATGTCAGCAATACCAGATCGCCCAAATGTCTGAACCTGATGTAGAAAATTACCGGGTAAAAAGTTAAGTACTCTAATATATGTTAAATGTGCGCCGACGAAAAACTTGAACACAAAATCTTAAAACATCGTTGTCATATATACCAGTCACACGGTGAGACAAATACCCACAGAGAAACAGTAAACACAAACAATTTTGTTGTAGATCGACCTTGTTGTCTCCTTGCTTAAGATTGGAGTGGCCCCTCAACCTGTAACTCCATTTTATTGATGCTAAGTATGGTGTGAACAAATATTCCATGTTCTTCAGTTGAACAATTGTATGCCATATATTATTACCTAGCAAGGGTGATATTTCCTCATTGCATTCGACTGAAGTGACTTTTCTTTTTTCTCTCTTCATTGATGTGTACCCTATATGTATGGAATAGAGATATATACTTAATATAGGATTGAAATGTGCAGTAAATTGCAGCCTGAATATCTGTATTTATTTAATATACGGAATTTTCTTTTGGAAACATGATTTGTCATTATCAATGGAGTATACACGAGTTTCTATTGTACTCCTGTAGCCTACTATCACGTTGTCAATTTTTTTATCATATGATTAAATTATCATGTAGGCAAATCTTTTATTACATGATTAAACATTAACTAATTTAAACACAAACGAATTCATACAGTAGGAATACATGTAATGTATTTGGTTCCTACAGTATGAACAAAAGACCTTGTTAAAAATTTATTAAAGGCTTTCTCTAATAGCATTGATCAAATACTTATAGCCCCTAAAGCACTATCATTTCAATATGACCAGAATCAATGAATATTTGGGTCTTACTTAGTCTTAACACACATTTCTACAATATTTTTGTGAAATTCTGTATGCCTACACAACTATTCGGAAACCAGATTCTAATAAAAAAAATTGGATCAAATGTTTTGCCACATTCCTTTCAAACACAAAATTACTGATCCACTAAACATTCAGTCCCTTTTCAAATTGAAATTTGGTGGTAACATGATTCCCAAGGAAAACAATATAAAAGACCCCCCCCCCCCCATTATTTCCTACAAATATTGCAATAATATTAGGCAAAGGGTATCATGAATTACAAGAAATATTTGGCTCCAATTGAGCTTGAGGATGTTGCAGCCAATCAAATTGTAATTGTATGTCTAACATAAATATTCCAATTTCGTTGATGCATATCACACACATGTATTTACAGGTGATTTGTATAATAAAAAAATTCAATTTTAAAAGAAGTGGTGAAGAAAGGTAAAAAAATTCGGATATGTCTTAAGTTGAACATTGGCAGTTTTTTTCTCCAAGATACATGTAATGCATTGCATTCCTACTGTATGAAATAGAGAAAGAACAGAAAAAAAGAAGAATTTCTGAAATTTTAAGGATGGTTATCAAACTTGAAAACAGTCTTTAGAAATAGAATTTATTGTTACAAATCCTCCATTAAGAATTTCAATATGGTAAATTTAAAGCAGCCTAAAGTTTCAAAAGCAGTCAAAGAACTACAAGAAAGATTTGTAAACACTAACATGGATAAAGCAGGTTACAATTTTGGGATCCTCTATAATAACTATTATCTAAATGTTTTTTAGATTTAAAAAGTTTAAAAATGAACTTGGCGTAAACAATATTTCAGATATAAGAGGTAATGATGTTCACAAATTGCACAAACAATCCATTGATAATTTGATAGATACACAGAAAAATGAGATGAAAAGGAATTTTAATATAAAAAATACTGAAGAGGACTCCTCTATTCCACTTTTGTTCTCGAAACCAAAATTACATAAGAACCCTTTTAAATCTAGATTCATAGCTAGTGCTTCAAAATGTACAAAAAAAACCCCCAAAACCCCAAAACCAAAAAAAACCAACAACCAAAAAAAAAACCACAAGAAACAAACAAAAAAAACCGGAAAACCAAAAACCAAAAAAAACAAAACAAAACAAAACAAAACAAAAAAACAAAAAAAAACAAAAACAAAAAACAAAAAAACAACCCAACAACTATTAGTAGAAGTAGCACTGTGTGTGACTGCAATTTCGAATCATTTCCGTATATAGTGTAATGCAATTTTTGGAAACTGAAATAAATAGCTTCTGTATTTTTTGCAATTCTTCCAAGTATGTATATCAAATCAAAGATTTAAAGCCAAAACATATTAAAAGTTTTAATTTTTCCACAGTGCACACAAATCTACCAATAGATCAAGTCAAAACTTCTCTTTCAGAATTAAATGTAAAATGTTTAAGCACAATAGTAAAACATACATAAATATTAATTCTCATTCAAAGAAAGCATATTGGTTGGTTAATAAAACATCAATAAGAAACATTGAATCTTACACAGTCGAAACTTTGATAGATGCTATAAAATTTCTTTTGGTTAATACTTTTGTTCAAATCGGACCATTGGTTTTTCAACAAATATAAGGCATTCCGATGGGTAGCAACTGCTCCCCGTTGCTTTATGACCTATATTTAACCTGGCTTGAATTTAAATATATGGATAAATTGATGAAAAAAGACTTTAAGTGGCTACAAAATTATCAAACAAGGCAAGAAAAATTGATGGCATTGCTTGTGTAAATGTAGAAAATTTCAGTGAATTGCTAAAGAGACGGCTATGACCATAGCCTGTTTTATGGGGGAGAAAGCGTTACGTAATGACACTGCCCTAGCGCTATTCTGATTGGCTGTCTGTGTGGAGCCTGCTTGCGAGCACCAAGTTCAAATCTAGTCATTCTTCAGCAAGCTCGCAAGCAGCAAAGACACAGCAAAATTTTTTCTTCGTCTATTTTCAAATTTGAATTTTCAACGGTTTTCGTATCACTCATTGGGTCTTCGTGATCGCAAATATTCCATCAACAACGTTGTGTTACATCGTTACATTTCAAGGTAAGTACCTTTTCTCCAGCGATTAAGACGTACCTTCAGTTCCTGGCACACCTACCATGGCAGTTTGTAAACCCCGTGTGTTGGTGCTGGGACACAGTTTTATCACCAGGCTAGATGCAGCTTTTCGCCGTGGATCGTCTCGTCTCAAGCTAGACCTTGACCAGTGCAGGGTGAAATTGCACGGCTGGGGAGGTGCTCTGAAAACGCTTGAATACGACGTCCTGCCAGCCAGATCTCCTGTCCGTCAGTTTCGTCCGCAAGTGGTGGTCGTCCAAGTTGGGGGGAACGATCTTTACAGTATGGACGCTAGTGTTGTGCGCAAGCACATAATGTTGCTAATAGAGACACTGTTGAAATTCCCCTTTGTGCAGAAAGTTGTCATCCTGCACTGTTTTCCACGCAAACAGCCACGATACATCACCCCTGCTGAGTATGAAGCACGCCGGTACGAACTCAACTGCTTTCTCAATGCCTGGTTGTCCAAGGAAGATATGCGGGAAAGAGCCAGCACCTACCACCTCGGAAAGTGCGACAAGGGTCCTGCAAGCTTCTTCGACAGACACGGGGTCCATCCAAGCCGTGAGTCCGGTATTCCCAGGTACTGGAGGATCGTCTGTGGGGCCATTATTCGTGCTGTACCACGCCAGTAATTCAAAAAGGTAAGATGTTTCTGGCCGCCATTTTGTTGCCCACGATTCCCCATCAAAGGCCTCTTCGGTAATTTGCATATTGGTTCGTAATGGCCGAAGTGTAACTTCCGTTTCCGTTTTTAGGCAAGCATTGATGCCATTTGAATTACAGTGCACTTTACGGAATTTTGGCTTACAGAACTGTTCTGTCAAGTGGGTTTCGTGCTTCGGCACCATCCAGAATAAACCATGCAGCGATCCTCGGAAAGATTAATGTATAATTTCGAGTGGTAATCTGCCTTGTTTGTTCTGGTTCCCCTTGGTATTTTTATTGGACATGAGTGGTTTTTTGAGGTGAACCGTGATGTCAGGGTTGTCAAAAACATGAGTTATATCCCTCCCGTCACTTCAAGGTTTCCTCTTTGGTTGTAATTTACAACCCCTTTTTTGTGTCACTTTGGTATGCCTGCCATTGTGCCCCACTCAAGGTGACTATTAGACAAAGTGACCCAGGGTTTAATTCCGATTTCATTTTCCATAATTTGCTGTTTTTGAACCATATTCTTTTTCCTTTAATTGAGAAAAAAATGTTACGGAAAATTTTACAGAAATTAACTGGGTAACTTTGTACTTCACCATTTAATTTCGTCCTGTTGCAAACAGTTTGCCATGCTTGGTATTTTATTTAGCCACACCTTGTAACTTGCACATTAAATCTATGACAAGGAAAAATAAAATTTCATAATGACCCATGCTTGGGTTTTTTGTGCTGCTGAGCCTGCATATGTGATTTTCACTGTCAGAATTAACTAATTTCAAGCTATTTCTATAGCCTAACATCCTTTGAATACAAAATTTAAAAAGTTATTAAGTGTAATTCTTATTTGAGAATAAGTTTGGAGACATGGGTCAATAACCAAGCTACCTCAAGTGTAATTGATCTGTATTTACCACCATACCAACAAACAACATTGGCTTTAATTTGATGGTACACAACTGCTCTAAAAATTTGACAAACAGGTGCAGGTACCTATTGTAATCAACTTTTAATTTGATGGTAAGGTGGTACATAAATTTTAATATATGCCCGTGTGGTCACATTTCTACTGTTTTTCTGAGAAAGCATGTACAGGGTTAGTGGCCTCTCTCATTCTAGGCCATCATGAGACGAGCCAGAGGACGGCCCACTAGGCCTAAGACCACCCCTGTACGTACAAGGCCACGCAGAAATATTGTGAAGGCCCGAAGGCTCATAGAGGCATCTCCAGAGACACAGAATGACCAAGTTGTTGTTCCACAACCAGGCACTACTAGTGGTGCCCCAGTGCTTCCGCAGAATATTGCGGACTTAGTCGCAGAGGGGATACAGCGTGGGTTGCCATTAGCATTGGCTGCTATGTCCCCACACCCACAAAACTCTGTGGCTGCCAGCCCTAAGGACTCTGCAGGGCCTTCTGCACCCACAGGTAATAGGGCTTTGAATAACTCAACTGTGCACACACAAGACCAAGGTTTGCATGTTTCTGGTTTTAATGTAGAAGAGGTACCAGAGATAGCACATGGCCTTGAGGAAATTTCAGCAGCTGCTGCTGCCAGTCCCGACCTTATCCCATTGCGACACCTGCCAAATCGTCCCAGTATTCAGTAGCCCGGCCGATACACGCTCAGGTGCCTCTTCGTCTGCGCCAAAAGATATGGGCAGGTGAATACATAGATTTTAATCTATTTCTCAACAGAGAGGATAGATCAGTGAAGCTGGGGACTTATGATAACGGGGGCGAGATCCCTCAATTGGTGTGGGGCCCTAACAAGCAACGTCCACTCTCCATTCAGGAGTGGACAGATGCATTCCATATTTTCATGAGCATACTAATCATCAAAGAACCGCTTCTAACCTGTTGAAATACAACAATCTGGTGCGTAATATCGCTCAGGAGGGCGGAGACTGGCGTCATTATGAGGAAAATTTTAGGCGCATGCGTCATTCTGATAATCTGGGATGGGAGGAAGTACATAATGTTACAATGAGTTTTAGCTATCTCACACAGTATGGTCCACAAGCGTGAGAACCAATCCAGGGGCCAGCCCTTTCGGAACAAGAATCCAAAAAAGAAGATGCGTATCCCCAAGGGATACTGCTATAACTACCATCTTGGACAAGACTGTCCTGGCCCCTGCGACTATAAACACGCATGTTTCAAGTGTCCAGCCTCCCATCCAGTTATCAGATGTCTCAAAAGAGATGAAAAAGACAGCCAGTCTCCAACCTCCAGACAAAATAAAAGACAAGCTTCCAACTCCAATTAAAGTGGATAAATTAGAGGCCCTGTTGCAAGGTTACCCCTGTGAGAAAAAAGAGTTCTTGGTCAATGGCTTTCGTTTTGGTTTTCCTTTGGGTTTTGAAGGGGAGAGAGCTGGCCAAGATTGTCGAAATTCAAAAAGTGCAAGAATGCATCCTCATGTTGAGGACAAAAAGATAGAAAAAGAGCTGGCCGCAGGTCGTATCGCCGGGCCATTTGACTACAACCCTTTCCCAGATCTCCATATTAGCCCTTTGGGTTTAGTACCAAAGAAAAATGGGGACTACCGCATGATTTGTAATCTTTCCTATGCAGGGAGTGAGGAAGTCTTGTCTGTCAATGAGAGTATTCCTAGGAACATGGCACGTGTGCAATATGCTGGCATAGATGATGCCATACACTGTCTCAAGAAAATGGGCCCAAATTGTTTCATGGCAAAAGCTGATATTTTACATGCTTTTCGGCTCATCCCCATAAGACCAGAAGATTACAGTTTGCTAGGATTTTCCTGGAAAGGGAAATATTATTATGATTTTTGTCTCCAGATGGGGGCATCCAGCTCTTGTAGAACCTTTGAAGCTTTAAGCTCTGCTCTCGAATGGATACTCTTAACAAAATTCAAGGTAAAATGCTGTGTACACTGTTTAGACGACTTCTGGACTGCTCATCCCACAAGGGAAGGCTGCATGAATGCCCTTCGACATTTTTTGGCTCTTTGTGCAGAACTTGGTTTACCAATTGCAAACGAAAAAACAGTGGGTCCAGCACAAACCTTAGTGTTCTTAGGCATAGAGGTGGATGCTGTCCACATGGAACTCAGGTTGCCTGAGGACAAAATTTCTAAGTGTTTAGGCCTTTTACAAACCAACTTCAAAAAGAGGAAATTAAAATTGAAGGAATTGCAATCCCTTGTGGGTTCGTTGTCTTTTGCTTGCGTGGCCATAGTTCCTGGAAGAGCATTTTTAAGACGGTTAATTGACCTTACCAAAGGCAAAAAGAAGGCACACCATTACCTTCGCATTGACAAAGAAGTTTGAGCAGATATGGCTTGTTGGCTTGAGTTTTTGTCCCACTTCAATGGGAAAAATATGATGTTTGATGAAATGTGGCTCTCTAGTCACAAACTGGCATTAGAGACTGACTCAGCCGGCTCCCATGGATATGGAGCTCTGTTGAATACTCGGTGGCTCTACGGAGTCTTCCCAGACCTTTGGAAACAACAAAACATCACTTTCCTAGAGCTTTTCCCTATTGTGCTAGCGCTGCATGTTTGGGGTCACCTTTTAAGCAATCATTCCATATTGCTGTTGACCAACAACTTTGCTCTTGTCTCTATAATTAATAAGCAGACATCCTCTGATAAAGTTATCATGAAGGGTATCTAGAAATTAGTGGTAGCTTGCCTTAAATTCAATATAAGAGTCAGATCCCGGCACATTTCAGGCTCGATCAATTGTAGAGCAGATGCGCTTTCGAGAGGACTAATCAAAAAATTTAAAATGCTCTGTCCACAGAGCCGTGCAGAGCCCACAGTCATTCCGGATCACCTGCTGCCAGACAACTTTATCCCACTGTGAGCAAACTCCTAGATTCCTCCGTGGCACCCCAAACTGCGGCAGTGTACAATAGGGCATGGACGTCTTATTCAAGATTTTGTTCTGAGTTCGGCTTAGCAGAATCATATCCTTTGACAGTCTTCAATTTGTCACTTATTGTAGCTTACCTTTTCGATCGCCAATTTTCACCAAAAACAATTTCCACCTACCTTTCAGCCATTTCATTCCGTCACAAAATGCGTGGGTACCCAGACCCGACCAAACATTTCAAAATTCAAAAAATGTTAGCAGGCGCCTACAGACTTAGACCTTCCTTTCATATACAATTGCCTATCACATACCCAATATTGCAGCGCCTGCTGCAAGCTGCAAATTTATCTTTGGGTCTCTTTGACAAAGTCCTATATAGAGCAATGTTTACATTTGCTTTCCATACCTATGCAAGGATAGGCGAGCTAACATTTTCCACACAGTCAACAGCATCTAACATTTTGCAAATAGAAAATGTTACTATACTCACAAAATTCAAAATTCCTTATGAAGTCAAAGTGCGGTTTCAAAATTTCAAACATAACACGTCTGGTCCACCTCATTTTATTGCTTTCAGACCCATAAATACAGAGCTCTGCCCTGTAAAGTTACTATTAGAATACCTAGGCTGGCGTGGCTCGCGAGCAGGCAATTTGTTCCTCATTGAAAGTCATCTTCCAGTTTCAAGGGGTCAGTTTGACTACAATCTGAAAATGTGCCTTAATTTTTGTGGCCTAGACAGTAAAGTATACAAAGGCCACAGTTTTAGGATTGGCGCTGCTTCCTGGGATGCCCAAAATGGGGTTCCTGATAGTCAGATTAGGCTGAAAGGGAGGTGGAAATCTGATGCCTTCAGAAAATACATGTGGGTTTCTACTTATTGACATACTGGTCTGTGTGGTCAGACCAGTCTGTCTTTGTGACCTGATCAAACAAGTCATTAATTGTCCCCATGTATACATAGAGTCAGCTGAACCTGTGTGGTCGGGATCAACCGGAAAACGTGTTCTTCCTTGCACTTGCTGCTTGTGTGGTCGAGTGCCAGGGGTACACATGGTATAATCTGGGGAAATATACAAGTATGAAAATTTGATGTATTGGGTCAGAAGAGTGTGTGCACAGTTGGGTGTTAGAGTTATCACAATTACTTGACACCAGAGGTCTCTACCAATATTGGACTGTTGAGTGGACATGTCATTTAATTTATAGATATATGTATTAAGGTTAATGTGTGTCACTGGTATCATCGGGCAATTGATACATGTATATGAAACTTCAAGCCAGTTTGCACCTGTCTGTGGACGATGAAGGACAGTGCATGTACGCTACAATGTGGATAATTAATACACCATTGCGTGTATTTGCACAAATACAGGAACAATTATGCGTTAACACAGTGATCATGTTGAGAATGCAGCTTGCAGAAGTAACACTCTGGTAAACAGAGTATTTATATTTCTAGTCTTCTTGAATTCCATGTGCCTTTGAAGGATGTTGTACATACAAGCTAGTCACACTTGCTATATAGCTCAGTGCAATATTAATTTGTGATACCAGTGCCATTACCAAACGGTACTGCTGTCATGCCACAAATTGAACACTGCAAACGGATAATTTAGATTTTCTTATTCTATTAAGGCCATAGAATGATTTCAGTTTTTATAAGTTAATTAGTTACATTAGAGTGAGTGCGAATCCTTCGCCTTGGGTGGGGGTCAGCCGTGCACCCGGCTTCTTGGCGCTGGTACCCCTCACCTTTGACATCCACACATATATCATAGGAGCTGTCGTCTGTCGGATGATGTACCTGGGAAGGCATGGGCTTTCTTGTGAGTCAACTCACTTTAGGGTCGTCAGCCCACCGGCCACAGCTCCAGCATTTCAAAAACTTAATTTGGAACTTGTGTAAATAAAAACCGGCTAGGAAGCGGGTAGCTTCCTAGTCCATATATCAATCTAAAAAATTGTTGTGTGGATTTCAAACATAGCTAGCATAGGATTCGCTACTCCTTGCAGTACAACCCCCCTTTCGCAGACCATAAAGAGACGGCGATGACCATAGCCTGTTTTATGGGCGAGAAAGCGTTAGGTAATGATTATGCAAAGGTTAGGGCAAGTTGCGTGTGTGGGCATGAGCCCTAGTGCGCGCACCACTGCCCTAGTGCTATTCTGATTGGCTGTCTGTGTGGAGCCTGCTTGCGAGCGCCAAGTTCAAATCTAGTCATTCTTCAGCAAGCTCGCAAGCAGCAAAGACACAGCAAAATTTTTCTTCGTCTATTTTCAAATTTCCCTCCCCCAACCCCGGTCTGCCACCGTTTACATGATGCAATACGGGTATTCTTTGATTTGGAAGTTCTCGATGGCAAAGGCGAGGGCACACATATATCATAGGAGCTGTCGCCTGTCGGATGATGTACTCGGGAAGGCATGGGCTTTCTTGTGAGTCAACTCACTTTAGGGTCGTCAGCCTACCGGCCACAGCTCCAGCATTTCAAAACTTAATTTGGAACTTGTGTAAATAAAAACCGGCTAGGAAGTGGGTAGCTTCCTAGTCCAAAGAAACTTACCCAAAAGATATCCGTTTGGAAGGTAGCAATTCAGATCATTTCAGAGATGTGTTTCTCGACTTGGATATTCGGGTCACTCATGAAAGGTTTTAGCATTACAGTCTCTCCCAAAATTGATGAGTTTAACTTTGAAGTAGTTGACAATATTTTCCCTGACATTAATATTTCGGAAACTATTGGATATGATACATTTTTGTCACAGATTTTGCGATTTGGTTGTGTTTGTTCTAAATTTCAGGACTTTGCATCTAGAACCAAATTTATTTACAATTAACCTGAGTCAAGAGGATTGAAAGATGTACTTTTGATCAAATATTACTACAAATTATGCTGTAAATACCCAGAGATTGTTACAAAGTTTAGCTTCAATAATTTTAGAGATTTTCGACGTGCCTGTTTTGGTACTTTATTTTAAGTTTTGGCATCATTCTGTTTTAATATTCACCTTTCAGACATTTTAGACTAGCTTGTTTTCTGTCATTTGAAACCCCCAGGGGCTATTGGTAGCAAGCAGCTATTTACGACAGTTACATATTCCCCTAATTGTACCTATAATCTGGTTTCAAAAAATTATATTTTGATTACATTTTCTTGACTTAAAAGCTTATGACTTTCATTCTTTTTTTCTTGTTCTACAAATTTTGCTGTTAATATCCAGAGATTGTGAAGAAGTTTGGCTGTAATAATTTTAAAGGTTTAAGACTTGTCTGTTTCACTGCTTTTTCAGACATTTTAGGCTCGCATGTTTTCTGTCAGATTTAACCTCCTGGGGCTATAGGTAGCAAGCAGCCTTCTACGACAGTTACAAATTTGCCTAATTGTACTTAAAATCTGGTTAAGTAAAGTTATGTTTTGATAACATGTTTTTGACTTAAATGCTAATGACTTTCATTCCTTTCTGACATGTCTCAGTGTACATTTACTCAGTGTCAAAACATCACTCAAATTTGACAATATTTACTCAAATGTCGCACACTTGACCAATTATGTTGAAACATTAACTCAGGGTTGGCAGCGAAATAGAGCTTTATGGCTTGGAAACTTTCAAAATAAGGTGTGGTGTCATCATGAGATTTGTTTTACATTTCTGTTGCTGGATATCCATTGTTACAGTAGGGTATTTAGGATATTTAGTCCTATTTGGCGATATCACTTAATCATGTGGCGATTTCGCTATCGAGGGTTTCCCTCAGTTTGTACAGGTGGTCTACCTGCAACTCTTTATTTTACAATCACTGCGACTGAATATAAAACCCCAGGTTGTTTCTACCTCAGTTACACTCTGGAAGGTGGTTTAACTAAGGTAAGCTACCCAGCTAGAAAGGGTACATACTGGTTCAGGGGTAAGTCCTATTGTTCCTATCTGAACTTGTACTATACAAATTTAGTAATTATATTTGGTTTGACAGGTATTCTTCACTCATAATGAAACTCTGCACTTATAAGTAAAATTTCACCCATTTAGCTAATTTATCATTTTCCATGTTCATATTTATTCATTATTGTGTGAGATATCTTTGCTGAATATTGAGCTTAGACAAAGAGTCACTGCTCAGAGAGACATGTTAGGGTACAGGCTCCGAATCATGTTCTGAGTAGCTACCCGATGAAGACACTTTAAGGTATTTCAGCTAATACAGCCTCTGTCAAAATTCTACAGAATAACTGTGTAATATGGACAGTAGTAATTCCATGTGAATATAGGTTAGACAGTGACAGGTTAGCTTCTGGGGAGGGAAGAGTTCGGACGGTAGAATAGGGTAATGACTACCAGGAAGTGGCTCTGGACAAAAAATACTTCATCGGAAAAATACGATCTGTTGCTAAAATACAAGAAGTCCCAGTTTCATCTGAGTGGAAACTACGGCTTTTCACTACACTTTAAAGGAGAAGCGGGAACCAGGTTCCCGTGTGAAATAACGGGAATGACACAATCAGCGAACTTTGTTGCTTAATTGTTGTCTTTCCAAATTATGCCTGAAATACTTACAATAAGAAATACAAGTGGTAAATTTAGCTGTGTGTAGAGCATCAATTTTTGTTTGCACCATGATTTCATCCATTTAATAATTTGATTACATCGATTTAAACATATAATTAGATTTATTAAAACAAATAGTTTAAGTAGTTAACATATAAATTAGGATTAAGTCTGCAGTATTAAATAATCTTTATCAAACATATCATGATATGCCTAAATGCATCAATCATCACATGTCATATATTAGCACAGATCTAATAATATCAAATACAGAGATGCCAACTGTCCCTCATCATCAGGGACAATTACACGTCTGACAATTTGATCAATTTGCACTGTATATCTCTCATCAAAATTGAGTATTTGCTGTTATAGTCTTTTTAAATATATTTTTTATCCCTGGCGGCTTTGGCCATTTGTCCCTGAAATGACACTTCGAATGTTTGCATCCCTGCAGAGATTTGACGATTTGAAAATTTATTGAAGAAAACAAGAAAACCACTATATATATATATATATATATAATATATATATATATATATATATATATATATATATATATATATTTAATCGTTTTACTTTCTGCGTGTTCAACATGAAAATGGTATTCATGAGAGATAGAAAGTGAAATGCTGGCAGTTACCAATTTAATTTTTGTAGTCTAAGTGAAATCAAATTGTCAACGTAACATGATGACTATCTTTGATACTATGACAAAACAAATCCTTGAAGATATAATTTTGAGTCATCGTATGCATGGTTTGCACTGCCTACAAACAATAGGAAAATAACGTTTGCCATATGTGAATGATGCAAAAGTGTATAGAGTAAAAGTACCAGTTGTTGTATCTTGATATGACAGCCGTTGAAACTGCCATTTGTATCTTCACATGACAGCTTTTGTACAAACAATCTTATTACAACATGCAGGTTGGAGTTAATACCCTCCGTCTTTAATAGTGACATCCGCTGGAGCTCGCCATGGTGGGACACCTGGTTGGTACCTTGGGTAACTGTTAACAATTTTTAACTTACTTTATTTGCGATGTGTATTTTACTTACCGTGATCACCTTTTAATTGTTCTGATCATCCTTTTACCTGCATTATTTGGTGCTATTGTGATAGGGACCTACATTCTGTGTGTCTGAATTAGAGCATATCTTATCTTATCATCTTTTCCAATGCACGGCCGCCATTTTGAATAAATTAGCGCCATATTGGGAAATTGTATTATGGGTTTATTAGTAGTTTGATACCGCGGCCATGTGACGTCTCGTCATTACGCCATCTGTGGCAGAATATGTTTACATGCAAAGTAATATACTAGAGTATTTGAGAAAAAATAATAACCAGATTAAAGTTGTATGTGTGTTTATGTATCACATACAACGATTTAATATCACGTGTGATTCGTGGCTTTTCATAATGAAAAAAAATCCAATAATTGGTAATTGAACGTCATGCACTCTTCTTCACTACAACTTTCAATTCAGACGGAGGTGAAGTAATGCTAAAAGTCGTGGATATTATACTTAGTTTCTGATAAATGCATGCTCAACTACAAATTCAATTCAGTTCTTCGAACTGTTGTTGCTTAACTGTTGTTTCAGCAGTAAACACTGTAATGTAAGTACAGATGGGACACAGAAGTGTGTATAGAGAACATAATAGACCCCACAAATGTGACTCATTAGAAAGATGGAGTACATGTATGCGATTCTACATTCGAATCAAAAGAATTAGTGGACAATTACCATAAAGTTACATTTTTTCACCTTCGTCTCTGTTCGTATCTTTAGTGGTATTGCCTGGTGTAAACATTTGTTGACGACTTCTAAGCTTAGTGTCACTAAGCATAGCTACGGAAGGATTATTATTTCGTGTCAACATGTTTATTTGGGCTTTCTTGTACACATTATTTTCACGTAAACCATGTTTGGCTTCTTATTCAGCTGAAAAAGTGAGCATTTTGAACTGGTATAAAAGAATGTATGTGCATGAACTGTAAAGATGTAAGGCATATGGTATATACTAGAGCCCTTGTGCATAAAGAAAATGACAAGCCGCAAATGAAGATATCAAATTTTCCCCTAAAATTTAATATGATCATAATGATATTATCGACTTATACCGAATCAATATCCGGAACATCTTCATGGATGTATTTATATAATTCTAGAGTTTCTCCTTAGTTGTCATCATTTAACATTTCATTTCATAAGATTATGTGAATCATATCCTCTGTGCGACTCCCTTCACCAGGTTCTCCAGTGACTTTATCCAGATGGAGGGACCCACGCTTTTCATTTCAACGTTTGCTGAAAGTAAACCAGCTTCATCAATCATAGAAGATCAAAGATAACCGCATTCGCTAGATGACCTTGATGCTCCATGCATATGGAATGATCAAAATAACGTGCTGATACCATGTTGCGACCGCAGAGATCATTTCATTTCCTGCAGTGACAGGATCTGACCTGCATTGGACTGACTTGATTGGATTTTTAATGAATTGATTTGTTTTTGACAAACGATACATGATAGGCAACTCCGAGGTCTGGTGCACTGGGTGCCATCCAGGATGTGGCAGGTATCATATGTTGACGAGGTATCACTTTATCAAACTGTGTTCCTATGTAGACCTGCAGCTCTGCTGTCTGTGGAGGAAGTAAAACTATATTTTTTACATGGGGGTCTGTTTTGATTGTTGCTTTATGATGGTCAAGGAAAGAGCCTGTCTTGGCACAACTTCAATTTTTAACATTTTTTTTCTGGATTGTTTTCGAGTCCGTCAATACAGTGCCTCCCTCTATCGTGGCGCAAGTAAGGGAGACAGTGTGCTACATTACTTATTCCTGAATTTATTTGTTTTATTTCATTTTATTAAAATCACTGTGTCAACAGAATTACCTCGTACAACACACTACCTCACTGACTAAATACGTTTACACCTACGTCTAGTCTATTCATACCTAATTTCAATGCTCATTACGGGAATTTCATTAGTATTTTGCACCTTTATAATACACTCTACAAGTTGAATTTTGGCCCATTTTCAAACACTACCCGGGGAACCACTTAACAGCTTTGTAGGAAACCAAAGACTATCTTTCCGTAAGCAAAATCCCCTGAGGTTAAAGCGGATTGTCGTCAGGCATCAACAGGCCTTAACTATACCATGATTTAGAGTATCATTTAGTCATTAGTAGTATGTTATTGTATTGAACTAAATAAGAACTGGCGTTCCATATATATATATATATATATATATATATATATATATATATATATATATATATATATATATATATATATATATATATATATATATATATACACACACATATATATATATATACATACATATATATATAAAAGTCATTCCATAACAAATTATAAATTGTCCATTCCATTCGGACAATTTGGCTCTTTCATCATATCTCCAGTTCTACTCGTGATAGAAGCACCAAATTTTCAGTGTGTGGAGATGGGTTCTAGTTGTAAATTGGCACAATTTTATCAATACTACTTTACTTATAATTGAATTATGGCTTTATGAATATTAATAAATTCTCAGGAATTTAGACAATTTCCTTGGATTTCAGGCAATATTCTGGGAATTTAGGCAATTTCCTGAGAATATAAGCGAGTTCCAAGGAACATATAATGCCAGTCCTGGGAATGTAATAGAAGTCCCAGGAACATAGTGGCAAGTTCCTGGGAATATAATGGAAAGGTCCTGGGAACATAACTAAAATCCCTGGAATATATTACTCAATTCCCAGGAACATAGAGGTCAGCTCCTAGGAATGCTATTCAAGCCCCAGGAATTAAGAGAAAATTGCTGATACATGTGATATTAGGAATGATTGTGGAAATAGTGTAGTATAAAAATTCAAGAATACATCACACACAAATTACCACATGGCACTCTAGGTTGAAAAAATTACGAAAAAAGGAAAAAAAACCTAACAGACAAAGAAACATATACATTTGAGAAAAAACAACCATAACAGCAAGCATATGGAAAAATAATGGTAATTTCAAAGCCTATAGGGTTAAAATCATCTGTAATAAATCTGTATGCCAATTCTATGTTTATAACGATTATGACGCATTTCAATAGTCATATCCTAAAATGGTATGACCTTCAACTAGGCCTTGGGGATGATTTGTTACATAGCAAATCAGTGTGTATGTCTTCAAAGCATATTGGTATGGCAATGTACAAGTATTCCATAACTCGAGACTAGAAGTTCGAATGGCATACAACTTTTGTTTTTAATTCATTAGGTGCGCAATGGTCAACAACCCCATAGTAGAAGTTGGAATGACATCTCTTTCTATTATAGTGTTGAAGATATTCAAGATTGGAGATTTTGAGTACTGCTGATAAGCATAATATAAATTGCTACAACTTTGTTTTAAATTCATTACATGTGGAATGGTTCATAACCTCCTAATAGAAGTTGAAATGGCATCTCTATCTATTATAGTTTTGAAAATATTCAAGTTTTGAAATTTTTAATGCTGCTAATTAGCATAATGTAAATTTCCACATATTTTGGTTTAGATTCATTACATGTTCAGTGGTCAATAACCCCCTAGTACAAGTTAAAATGACATCTCTATCTATAATAGTTTTGAAGCTATTCAAGATTTAAAGTTTCAAATGCTGCTAGTTAGCATAATTTAAATTGGTACAACTTTTGTTTTAAATTCATTAGATGCTCAATGGTCAATGGGAATGACATCGCTATCTATTATACTTTTGAAGATATTCAAGATTCAAAAATTCAAACGCCCCTGATTGCCATAATTTCAAACATCTTCATTCTAATGTGTAAAAAGGGCCCAACTTCCTGTACGGAGGTACAATCATGCCGAGTTTGGAGTTTGTATGTATAATAGTGCCAAAGAAAAGTGTTGGACAAATTCACTGGTAAAGAAAGACAGAAAGAAAGAAAGAAGAAAGACAGAAAGATAGAAAGAAAAAGAAAACAGGAAAGAAAGAAAGACAGAAAGAAAGACAGAAAATTCTATGATTATGTCAAATTGAACATACTGAGTTCTAGAACTGTAATTATGATCATGATTGAAAAAAATGTCATAGATGTACTGTAAGAGTGATGGTAGGCAGACATCCTCCCTCATTAAGTACATCTGTGAACTCTGAAAGGGAGTTTTAATGGATATATATATATGTATTGCAAAGTTCCTTTTTGTATGCATAGAGGTACGCATGCAAGCAGGCTGCAAAGAGGCAGAGCAGCATGTCATTTAGTGTGTGTATGTGGGGGGGGGGGGGTATGGGTATTTCCTTACTAGCACCATGCTGGCACACTGGGGTGATGTGTTCTCATACTAGTGAACTGGAGGCCCTGTTTTTTTTTTCTTTGTTTCAGATCATCATATATATTCATACTGGCCATTGTGTTGGAATATTCCTAATTTCTGTACCCTGTTATGGCAAAATTATTTCCTGTACTGGTGTACTGGGACACCCACCCATCCCGGCCCTCCTCCCTTTCCCTGGGTGCAGGCTATCCAGTATATTTGAGTCCCACTTGTGATCTTTTTCTACAAGTTGGGCCACTGCATGAACAAGCCAGACAATGTTAATTGCATGGAGTTGTAATTGGTAAATTGGGTCATTGGTTTGTTGTTGTATTATGTTGACACAGCTGGTCAAAAGCTACCTCAATCTGGTAATGGGGGGGGGGGGAGATGCAGCTAGTAGGAGATGGTATACTGTGCATGATCATGGACTAAAGTGAAAACCATGTGGTATGAGGTGTGGATGGAGTCATCAAAACAACCCTGTGTAAATCACTGTCTCGATTATCAGCACTTGTGTTGTAACTGGCTACAATGCATACATCAAATACATCCTGGTGAGAGACCAGGATTTCACGATTCAAGAGTCTCAACATTTTATTGACAAACAAAATCTGAGATCACGTATTTTTTCTGGTTTGATGTACATGCTGCATATGCATGTATTTCTCTTAAACAGACTCATAAGACTGGTAAACCAAGTTGTTCAAAATAAGCTGGCACATATTACATTTTACCCTCTGCTTCCAGGGCAGTGCTGACTACTCAGTCTTGTGCTCAATACAATATGCAGTGCGATTTATATTGCTCACTTGGGTTAACTTTGGGGTGCCCACACCTTTGTGGCTAGTGTCAGGCACTTGAAAACATTATGAACACCCTGTACCTCCCACCCCCACCCCCTCACAAGTTCAACAGGGATCAAGACTGTGCAAGTCCTGGTCTCAGAGGTACAGTAGAACCTGCAATTTAAGACCACTATTGTGAGGGACCATCTGACTTGTAACCATATTTCTGATGGCACAACAGTCTAACTTGTTTGCAAATTTACCTGCAATTTAAGACCACCTGATGCATGTGACCACTTTAGGTTGGCATAAGGGGTGGTCTTGTACTGTAATATTCAGCAGACAACTTTTTGTATGGTTGCCTGCTTAGCTGTATGTCAGGCCATTTGTGTGGCTGGTGGCCTGTCAGTGGGACCCAGTCGTGCAACCAGTCTAAATATATATATATATATATATATATATATATATATATATATATATATATATATATATATATATATATATATATATATATATATATATATTTAGGTTGCACCCCTAAATTGGCCACAGAGGGCAGCACAAAGGTATAATGTCTAATGACCAGCACTGTAAGATTTGGCTTGACCAGAGTGGTGGAATTTGTGGTAGGCTAAAACCCGTTACATTTAATTTTAATTCAGATTTTGCCATCACAAAATAGATTGATTTGAATAATTAATTGTGGGCATATTTTTTTCCGGGATGGTCGGAAATTTTAAGATGATATTGGGTGCGGACAGGTGAAAATCCAACATGACTGCGTTCAGGTGGGGCAAAGTCAAAAGTTTGGTGTTCATCATGTATGTTAATGCCTCTTATTTTGTAAGTCAGACTTGAACTTAGTTGGTGAGCATAGTCTTCCTTAAAGTTAAAGCTCTTACTCTCAGATACGCCAGGATGTGTTATAATGGCCGCCTATGGGAAATTCAATTTAGTGGTGTCACCTAAATAAAACGCAGATTCTTGTTTTAATCGTTATTGAGTATTTAGTCATACATTCGAATGTGACTTCGGACTGGAAATAAAATCTGGCTGTTCATATCGTTTTTAACCACAGCCGGAAGCGAAGCTTATCTATGAAAGAAGCGATAACGAGAACTTATTTGAAGAGAGGGCAGTGTACATGAGGAGGTGGGCAGCTATTGCGGTCCCTTTCGTCTATATCTACTGCTCGGCTTACTCATCTTATGCCGCGAGTGAGCTTCTCTGCAGTCTCCGATAGACTTGGAAGTCAACTACTACTGGGACAATGGCATAAAAGTGGACAGCCACTGCAGTCCCTTCTGCTTCTGCTGTTGCGTAATCCCCAAATTTATCCTGGATCGACTTTATACTTAAAGACTTAAATAACCCAACTATCACCTCAGTGCTACACACTGTTTCGTGGTTCATTTAATCTATCTATCTATCTATCTATCTATCTATCTATCTATCTATCTATCTATCTATCTATCTATCTATCTATCTATCCATCCATCCATCCATCCATCCATCTATCTATCTATCTATCTATCTATCTGTCTGTCTGTCTGTCTGTCTGTCTGTCTGTCTGTCTGTCTGTCTGTCTTTGAAACATTTTTTCATTGCTTGAAGTTATATTTGTTTTTGAATTTATTTTTTTTTGTTAACAAAAATATATGAACGTCAGGATCATCTGAAATTGAAATCAAATTGTCTTCCAAGATCCCCCCCCCCCCCAAATTATCTCCTTGGTAGTCACTACAGCACAGAAAATGTTACTTTTTCAGGCACAACATATTTTATATTCAACTTTGTTACCAGTAATTAGGGTAAGTCGGGTATAAAGATACAGTTAAACACAAACTTTTAATAGGGTGATAGTACATTGAATTTTTGTGGAGACACTTATGTCAACTCCTTACTCAGACTCCTTGAATCAGATTGCATTGACGGACAAATTCAATCTAAGCCAGTGTTAATAAAAGAGTCACCTTATTTTGACTACGAGCAATTCATTTCATACCTTAAAAACAAGGAAAATCAGTTCACTGTTTAAAGCTTAAAGTGTAAATCTTTAAATGCAAATCTTGATGAAATATAAATTTTACTTCATAGGTTCATGTTTGTCTAGTTGTCTCCCTGGTGCAGTCTGCATTCAGGAGACCTGGGTACATGATAAAATAGACATCTCCCTCTATCAAATTGAAAATTACTCTCTTTACTCCAAAGTCAGATATTGTACATTTCACTGTGGTGTTGCAATATACGTTAAAATACTTATGATTGCCAAATTTTAAATTTATGTACGAATTCGAATATCTCGGAATGTCAGTTCGTTGAAGGCGTCCTAAATTCAGGCAACAAGGAAGTGGTCCTCGGTTATATCTATAGACCACCGCGAGATATTACAGATAGTTGTGAACAATTTATAGATGAATGCTCTTCTTTATTATGTAAATTATCAAAATTAAAACATGAAGTCTGAATTGGAGGAGATTTTAATATTGACTTGCTAAATATACAAAATAAGGCGATATATGCTTCTTGCCATAACTTCAATGACTTCTTTGCCCAGATTACTCTCCCTACAAAGCTCTCTGAGAGAAGCGATACGATTATTGATATTTTTTTTGGATTAAATAATCGGACACTACTCTAAATTTTGCCAAATCTGGAATCATTGCTACCCTTATTTCTGACCGTCTTCCCTATTTCATTCGTTTGGACATTATGCATCCTAAGATTGACTCTGTTCATTTCAGTGAGAATTTTAAAGAGGAAATTCTTAATGCGAATATACATAATTGTCTTAATCAAATATTAGGACTGACCCAAATAAGTCTCAAAATATCATACAAAACCTAATTACCAACACTTTTGATAAACACTTACCAATGAAAACTGTAAAGTATAATGAACATAAACATAAAAAGTCCTCATGGATACCTCAAGCTTTGTAAATTCTTTGAAAAACAGAGACAAGATGTTTGGAGCAATAAAATGTTGCCTGCCAACAGTATTGATTATGCTGTCTTGAACATAAACTTGCATACGTTTAATAACATATTAAAACACTCGATCATTCAGGCAAAAAAGATTATTATGATTATTGTTTCCCTGTATATATATAGGATGATATCAAGAACACTTGGATAACAATTAATAATGTTTTAAATAAATGAAAACAGAGGGGAACTTTCCTGAAGCGTCCATTACAAACGGAAAACCCACAAGTGACAAAAAGGACATTGCCAATAATTGCAATGAATACTGCACGGTTTGGACCTTTACTATCCTCCAAAATAGCCATGCCAGGGGATGAATCCTATAAAGATTGTCTGGTAAATCCTATTTCTCATTGATTTTTTTTGTGGTCTTCGCAGCTGCTGTAAAGAATGAAATTAACTCATTGAAAACTTAAAATAACTTTGGACGTGACGGACTATCAACAATCTCCTCAAATACATTAAACATGATATTTGCAAGGCTCTAACTTAAACTATAAATCGGATGCTGACAACTAGTATCCTCCCAGACATCTTTAAGATTGCCAAAGTTATACCAATATTTAAGAAGGAAAATCAATCTCTTATTAAAAGTTGTCGGCCATTCTCAATTTTAACAGCTATTTCTAAAGATTTTGAATGGGTTATCTTTAATCAGGTTCATGCATACTTTAAAAAAACCAATCTGTATTATGATAGCCAGTGTGGTTTTAAAGAATGCCGCTCTACCGAACTAGCAGCTTTGGAATTAATTGACAGAACTTTATATGAAATGGATACAGGTGAAGTACCTATTAATTCATATATGGACTTGTCCAAAGCTTTCGATACTTTGGACCATGACATACTGCTGAGAAAATTATTATGGTATCGAAGACATTGAGCTGGATTTATTTGTGTGAACTTTATTGCCAAATAACCTTTTTGGCCTAAAGAAGGTATGTTTAATATCTAAAACCGACTTTCACTGCGAACTAGTATCGAAGTACTTGTTACTGTTTAATTTTTGTCATTATCATGTCCTGAATATTATCTGAATGTCATATCCTGTAATCCTGATGCTGTTGCTTATATCTGTTCTGAATATAATATGAATGTCATATATCCTATTACGATTATGCCAGTGTCTACATTGGTGGAACGCTATATCATTTTATCTTCTTTTTAGGTAGCCAACACGATAGAGATCACTTATGATCTTAGTGTCAGTCTGCTTGACCGTAAATACATTCTTATTCTACGCAATGTACCTGTGTATGGCGAAGTACTCATATTTTGTTATAAATTTCCTCTATTGTATTGCTTTGTTGGTCGAAATAAAATATTCCTGACTCCTGACCTTTCTTGATCATTTGGATGAGTTGTTTCTCTGAATAAGGTTTAAACTGCATTACTTAAACATAAGTTGGTTAATGCAGATTTATATGTGAACTGAGTTGTAGATATTGCTGCGTGTTTTATCCTTGAAAGATCGAAGCAACGATTTAGATTATCATTGTCAGAAGCTTCACCTCGGACTTCCCCTGCTTGTTCTGTATGTGGGCGAACATTATTTTATTGTATGCAGCAGTCTAGATAAAGTGATATGGGTAAGTCCATTTCAACATGTGATCAAATGCATTTCAACATCTGATTAATTCTGTTTTAAGATATGATCAAGTCCTGTGTATCTTATCATACATAAACAAACAGAACAAAATAAACACCTCCAAATACTCCCCCCCAATAAATCAAAAGCCAAAACCAAAACAAGACCAAAAGAAAGAAAAAAAGCACACATACACTCGCACAACAAAACAAAAAGAAACAAAAACAAAACACCAAAACAAGACCAAAAGAAAGAAAAAAAGCACACATACACACGCACAACAAAACAAAAGAAAACAAAAACAAAAAAAAACCCAACCAACAACCCCCAACCCCCACACAAAAAACAAAACAAAACAAAACAAAAACACCCCCCCCCAAAAACAACTACGGAAGATGTTACTGTGGCATTTCATGCCTTTGTTTAATATCTCTGATGTTTCGCCGACAAGCAACACCATTTCGATGCACATTTCCACATTCCTGGTTTACCTTCCTCTTTGTACACAAAAGTAGGTCAATAGTCAATAAGGATATGAATACATGGCTAAGATATTTCAAGGTATTCTGATGACAAATCTTAACCAATGAAACTTATAGACATCGATTGCCAGAAAGAAGTGCGGATGGTTTCCTGGATATGAGCAAGCTATTAGCTGAATGTTTACAATTGTAGTTAAACGTTACATGAAATGGCTAAACAGTAAAATGGCGTTATATATAAACAACTAAATATTATATATATATATATATATATATATATATATATATATATATATATATATATATATATATATATATATATATACATATATGTATATATCTATACATATATATATGTAAATATGTGTGTGCATTACCTCGATGGGCAGTGTTATGACCGCTTTGTAATTTAAATATTGTACATGTGTATTTGCAATAAAGTTGATGGCGTTTGAGGAGATAATTCAGAAAACTTCTTTCTTGGTGATATTCTCACGCTGTTATGGATCCTTTCCTTTCTTTCATTACTTCATGGGTCTATGGTTGGTTGGTAATACCTTACACGTTCAGACGGATGTATTGTTATTATTTGGAAAAAGAAATCCAATCCAGTAAATTATCTCACTCGGCATTCTAAGGCCAGATAAGCTTACATATTGTATGTTAGGTTTCCGTAGAGATATTCATCCGGCCTTCCCCTACTTGTTCTGTATGTGAACGAACATCATTTTGTTGTTTACTGCAGTCCCGATCCATCGATACAGAGATATGATCAAGTCCATTTCAACATGTGATCAAGTCCATTTCAACATCTGATTAAATCTATTTCAAGATATGATAAAGTAAGTTGTATCTTATATGTGGTGATATGTGAAAATGTTTAATAATATGATTAGCTGTTCACATTATCTGTTTGGACGTATGATTAAATGTATTTTATGATATGATTGAATATAATGGATTTAAACATTTGATATAATACTTAATGATGGTATTAAATGCATTAAATCATTTGTTGAAAAAGACTTAATGACATCAGTAAGTATTTGAAAATATGGCAGGACACCAATAACTTACCTTTGTAAGACTACCAATATGCACTTTAGGGCCGTTTCAACACCAACACACACACACACACACACACACACACACACACACACACACACACACACACACACACACACACACACACACACACACCAAATAAAAACAAACAAACAATCAAACAAACAAACAAACAAACAACCCCTCAAAACAAACTTACAAACAAAAACAAAAAAATCAAAAAAAAAAAACAAAGAAAAAAACAACAAAAGAAAAAAGAAAAAAGAAAAACAGAAAAACAGAAAGAAACAAAGCACAGAACCCCCCCCCCCCCAACTCCCAACAATTATGGAAGATGTTACTATAGCATATTATGCCTTTATCTGATGGCATATTGCCGAAAAGCGACACTTTTTGGATGCATATTTCCACATTCCTGGTTTACCTTCCCCTTTGTACACGAAAGTAGGTCAATAGTCAATCAGGATATGAATACATGGCTGAGATATTTAAAGGTGTTTTGATGACAATACTTCACCAATGAAACGTATAAACCTCGATCTTCAAAAAGAAGTGCGGATGGTTTCCTGGATATGAGCAAGGTATTTGACAGAGTTAGCTGAATGTTTACAGTTGTAGTTAAGCGGCACTCGTGTTTCTTTATTTCTGTGCTTAATCATTGTAATGGGTATCAGTTTCACAACGCTTTACATGAGATGGCAAATCGTTAGATTAGGGTGTTATATGTATGTATGTATGTATATATATATATATATATATATATATATATATATATATATATATATATATATATATATATATATATATATATATATATAAATATGCCTTACCTTGATGTGCAGTGTTATGACCGCTTTGTAATAAAAATATTGTACATGTGTTTTTGCAATAATGTTGATGTCGCTTCAGGAGATAATACAGAAACCTTTCCTGATGTTATTCCCACGCTGTTATGGATACGGCCTTGTCTTTTATTAATTCATGGGTCTATGGTTGGTTGGTAGTACCTAACACTTTCCAACGGATGCATTGTTATTATTTCGAAAAAAGAAATCCAATCCAGTAAGCCATCTCCCTTGACACTTTAAGGCCACATTGGGCACAAAAGTTAGGCAAAGGAACATCGTAGGACTTGCAGATCAATGGGAACAAGAGAAATACTGATTATTTGTGAGCATGCAAGGGTTCAAAACGTGTTTGATGTTTACCCGTTGAAGATCCGTTGTCATCTGTCAGGCTGATATAGAGTTTTCATCAATTACCTCAAATGAAAATTGACCAAGTTGCTAAGAGAAAAAAATTCCAAGTACCTGAGTGACCTTGACCGTGACCTTTGACTTTTAAGGGTCATGTGTAAATGCATATACTTGGGCCCTCTGTTGGGATATGCAGTTCCATAACTAACTTTTTGAGGTACAGGCCAACTAGTGTTTTTCATAGTTAGGTCAGGATACCCACAAGTTTAAATTAGGTTAAGGTGACAAATTTGAATACACAAGATAGCGGTTTATTAAATAAGATACAGACGGTGGTCAATATCGTTATAGAAGTCATTGACAAGTCAGTGTTATGTTCCTCCAAATATTGACCAAAAATAAATAAATAAAATATAAACTGAAAATGGCATGACCTTCAAAATATAGATCAAAGGTCAAAAATCTAGTGCAAGTTTCAAAACTTTGAAGTGGAATACTACTACAATGATGACTTGCAGGCTCCATTTGTCTATCAGATTTCACAGGTACAGAATTTTTGGAGGGGAAAAACGCTTTACTTTTTTCAAACGGCCATATCACCCTGACTTTTAAACCTGAATTGGTAAGTTGTGTCCTGGTCTGTGTGCGGCGCTGTCCATCTATCCATAGAACTCAACACTACTTGAATTTTTTTACCTATGGGGAAGGTAGACTTTTTTTAACATGGCATCCCGGAAAAAGACAATGTAGGTCAAGGTCACTATAAAATCGTAGGTGCAAAACTGAGGTGTAAATCACAGTCTGTGATACAAGAGCATCCAAGAATGTTCCTTCCAATGCCCATATGACCTTGACCTTCAACTCTGACCTTATAACTAAGTATTGATAAAATGTGCAGAAATATTCAAGCTTTCCATAATAGGTCTGTTTTGACAGATCACACAATATATTTTGGACTCGTTATCAATAAAAAACAAACAAAAAACACAAACGAACAAAAAAAAAAAAAAAAAAAAAAACAAAAAAAAAAAAAACAAAAAACAAAAAAAAAAAAAACAAAAACAAAAACAAAACAAAACAAACAAAAAAAACGACCCCCCCCCAAGTGATAATAGGTGCCGAAACCCAGTGACAATAGGTGACGATGACGAGTTTAAAAATGAAAAGACAATTCTTCAATGAATCTTTATTTACATTTTAGAAGCAGGCAGTATCACAAATGGGTATGGAAAATATAGAAATTGGCCGGCGGATTTCTGGAATTGATGATGTGGATGTGTTGTTAGAGATTTGAATTTTAAGTGCTATAGTATTGCACGATAGGCAAACACTTCAAACTATTTAATTTCCCTTATCAGACCCTAATTGCAATAAGGATGGTTGCTTCCAGGCAGATACATTTTGGCTCGAAGCCATCTGATGATTACATTTGGAGCTATACACCGCACACCAACCACTGCACTATGTGAAGACATATATTCATCAGGTATAGTATTGGCAAACCGCAGACCGAAATTCAAACCCACACAAATGGACACGGGAAGCAACAATGCGGTTTCTGATAATACCAGTATTATTACTCATGAGTGCCAAACCATTTATGCAAAGGCATGTCAAATGAAAAACATCTGATCTTCCATCTTTCACTGTAAGTTTTTCATCAATAACCGGAGTTTCGAATCAATTACTGCTGAATATGCAAAATTTTAAACATTTGATAAAATTCCACAGACAAATACTTTAATGTAATGTCTAATTATTAATACAAACACAATTATATTGTATAAGTTCGCAACTTCTGACCATAACTGATGTTACATTGAAGGCAGGTCCCATTTAGACTGGAATATTTCGGTCCTTCAGAATCTGTGGATGTGGATGTTTATGTTTGACGTTTTTTTTGTTTGTTTGTCCCCCATTATACCATGCTTGTAAGAACCATTTACACATAAAATTTGTGTATATTTTACATAAATATAAAAAATACACAGCTTCTGTTTTGCTAGAAACTGCTTTGCATATCGATACAACATCGAGGAAACTCGGTGGAATAGCAGGATTTAATAGGTTCTAAAATTTAATGGTAAATCAATTTTATTCCGAAATGGGTCTATTACAATATGAGGCAGAAAAATTATTACATTTTTACAATGATTAGAAATTTCCGCAGCAACACCAAGTTGCCAGAACGGGCGCCGCCATGAAGAGGGATACTTAATGCGATGAGCACCAGTAAGATCATGGGCCCCTGATGTGGCGATGGATTTATCTTGAGATATTGGATTTGGTCACCTGGTTGATATCGAATTTTAAGGTCAAACAATTTTGATTTTACATTTCGAAATTAGATGCAGAAAACGTTAAGAAAAGAAATCTTTATCGCCGATTTATACATGAAAAACATATAACATTATATAGATGGTACTCAATACCATTGCCTTGTAAA
Organism: Hermodice carunculata; assembly: GCA_964020975.1. NCBI lineage: Eukaryota > Metazoa > Annelida > Polychaeta > Eunicida > Amphinomidae > Hermodice > Hermodice carunculata. The sequence continues at coordinate 70,638,562 of OZ026612.1, read as the reverse complement.
CTCTCACTCGTACCGAAATATAAACCTCATGTTTTGTGAAACAGGCAGAAGGGAAAGCACAAATATCAGTCCACGTAGAATACATATGTTGTCACAAAACATCTTTTCTGCATATATTAATTAATGAATTAAATTCCAGACTTTAAAATAAAAATCTGTGGTGGGCATTCTACCTGCGAAGTCTCTTTTAATGTTACTACTGTATATGGAATATTCCACACAGTATGTTCGAAATATGAATTAGCAATCTCATGCTAACATTTACATACACCTGGAATATAGACCTTATGGTTTGAGAAACAAACAGAAAACACAAGTTTGTAGAGTTCACATAATTTTCATGTAAAATGTCCTAGTTCAGGGCATTTTACTTGTGAATATTGGTTGATATCATGCATAGTCTCTTCTTGGTTACGGAGAATACTCCATTATAGTATCTCTCAAATACAAAATTTATCATACCAAAAATGCATTTTAAAAGTGTGATTTACAATGACGTTTCATATTCAAACATTCAGTGGATGAAATAATATATATGTCATAAAGTAAAATAATAAATACTATGTTCAACCTGCCACTAATATTGCATATCCAGGACACTTGCAACCCTTTTACCTTCACATAGGCCAATCGGGTAAGGTAAACTGACGTATACAAGTCAAATCATTCAATGTTTTAAAAGTGTAAGTTCATTCTATTTCTTCTTCAGGGGCTTTTATATCTTTGTTTTAAATCCTTGTCATGCTGTAAATTCAAACGGATGTACGTCAATATCTGTAATGAATTCCTCAGGTAAGCTGGGTACACATAAGCCTCATGTTCACAATCACCGGTTTGCATGATATTTTTTCATGTCGTTTTGAATTTTTGTATTCGGAACTACCTTCTCAAAATGTCGCTGGAATTAACAGTGGATCTATTCAAAATCATATAGATAGGCACTCAGTATGAAGTCTACGTGATGCATTCACATCTTAATAAAGGAGAAGAATACAGGCTACAATTTGTGATCTTTATAAAGAAACGGCCCCTTTATAGAGATGGTCTTAATTGCCGATTTTATCCACTATCACATCGTACCATGCGTAAAACAGTAACGGAAAACAAAGCTGACGGCGTGTTATTCCAACATTAAATATGTAGGCTAACAAACGTTTTAAAGAGGGACACAATATAGAGAATTAATGATTTCCGAATATTCCGACTTTTACTCCTGCAACGCATCTAATTCAGCCAGTTAAGGCTTCATATGCAATCCTTTACCAGGTACTTGTCATAATAATTTTTCCCGCATCAGGATCAGTTAATTGCTTGTTATATGTGAAATATGATCACCTTTACTTGGGGTTCAAGGTCATTGAGAAGCATATTTGTTCAACTGAAAGAGCAATATATGCAAGATATATGTTGCGTTTGAATAGGTCTGAGTAAGATGTGGAAATGTTGCACATAAACACAAAACAAACTAAAACAAAAACCAAAGGAAAAAAACAAAACAGAAAACAAAAAAACCCCAAACCACCCCCCCAAAAAAACAAACAAACAAAAAAAACAAAACAAAACAAAACAAAAAACAAAACCAAACCAAAAACACCCCAAAAACAGAAACAACAACACAACAACAACAACAACAACAACAACATAAAAAATAAAAACAAAACAAAACAAAACATCCCCCCCGCAAAAATCAGAACCCCAAAGTATAAAATAAGATTAGAAAATTCCTGCAAATCTAAACAAATAAGTAATCACTCTGCATTTTGGGATTTATATTTCTTAAGAGTTTACCACGCCATATATTACTCCAAAAAGTACTTTAGGCACCTCTAATATTGCCATTTTTATTTATTACAATATTTGTCACAAAGTGTAGCAGTTTAGATTATTTTAGGCTTTTGGGAGCATTTCGAATTTTCAGCAACCTTCTTGGAAGTTACGTCTGAACGAATGATTTTGTATAGTAAGACTATGTACTCAATGGTCAAGGTCATTCATCAACATTATTTTTCAATTTATAGGATAATTGTGTAAAATTATATTTTACACGTCTGAGCAGTCTGGCCAACTTTTGAACATAACAAGAATCAAGCAATCTTTTTGCGGTTTAGCATCACTTGCGCAAGACGCTGTCTCAGAAAACACCATCAAAAGCATGGTGCAATAACTGCAAAGTAATAGCAGCAAGTCCCTATTTTCTGAATGTTGACAAAATTTGCAACAAAGTTGTAACGTCTTTATTTTTATCTACGTCACGGACATATGAGAACAATTACGTGTGGCATCGTCCACATTTTTTGCAGAAAACTAGGAGAGCAACGATGGGTTTTAAGCACTGCTTGCTACATCACGATTTCAACTTCGATAATTGCAGCGTGAATATGGCGTATTGATATATGTAGCTTCTCTCGGGAAATGTTTTTTTTTGCTTTGATACTTGAGCCAGTCACGAATATCATTGTTATTATATTTTTAATGTAGATAGCCGCAGACTCGGCATTAAAGGAATAGAGAAACTGTGTTCATTAATTGCCTCCTGCTTATGCATAGTTATGTCAGTTTCTGTGTTTATCCAGGTCTTTTGTGACTTGTGTATCCAAAATAACGATGTTTTGTCATGATTGTTGTCGTTTTCTTTAAAGATGCCCCTTTTGGGTACACAAAGCACGCTTCTGAATATTATAACATATCGTGGTATTTCACATGAAGATCCCTGGTCAACACGTAATGGAAATATTATGCAAAAATCTAAATTTAGATACCTCGGTTGTAAAAATTCAGCTTGTTAAGGATTATAATTCCCGCGTGGTAGCGCGGCCACATGAATTCATGGGGACGACTGAACGTGGTATTCAACTTCCTTCATGTTTTTGCAAACCAATGGGAAATCTGCAGTTCGGTACATGGTGCACTTCAAACTGTCAAAACACCTGTCTAAGGTGGCCAGCAGATTTTACTCTGTATGTCGTTGTGATGCACCTGTTCTACGGGTTCCAATAGTTGACAGAAGACGTGTCCAACTTGCTTGCATATCGCGTAAGTGTAACTCTTGCAGTTGATTCCCTTTCAAAATTATCGTTCAGCATGCACATTAGACATTAATTTGAAAGCGAAAAGGGTCTTTAACTGGGGTTCATTACGGTTGCAGACATTCGTACTGAAAGTGGGAATAATTATGAGAAAAGGACTGTGTATGTAATATTTTGACAGTGCTTGCTTTATTTTTTTCATGTTGTAAAAAGCTCGGTTTAAAGGCCAAAAGATGGGCATTCAGCTTATCATCTCCTAACAACTAAGGCAAACTAAAATAAATTTAGCGGCACTAGAATCTAGTTTCCTGAGAATAGAAAAGGAACAAGGGATCCAATTTATCGGTCGACGGAAATAGATCACCACCTGTTACTGTGAACCACATCATGTATGACGTGCTAACCTGTTTGGTCTGCTGTCAAATTCCTCTGAACTGGAAACCATGTTTTAGACTAATTGGATTGAGTACTTTTGCAGGCTGTGACAGTTGATGAGGTCTTTCTTGTGAAGAATTCCAGGCTGTATATAATATCGCAGGTTGTGACATTTTGACAGTTTTTTTTCTTGTGAAGAATCCCAAACAGTATGCGCACAAGATGTCTTGATTGCTTGTGGACGTTTTTTTTTTTTGTCCAAAGCAAAGAAGTAAATTTAGGCTTATCATGTGGAATGATAAGATAAGGCAACTTGCATCACAGTACCATCTCCTATCTGTGACCACATTTGGACCAACACAAGGGCAAGAGATTTTGTTTTTTGTTTTTGTTTTTTTTGTTTTTGCTGATAAGCACTTAATGTTCAAAAAATTTAAATCATCATCAGGGCGGATCTATCTAGACTTTCTGAAAAGGGGGGGGGGCGGAGCCAAATTGCGAGTGGCGAAGACATGAAACTGACAGCGGGCCTAACCCGGGAATTTTTGAAAAATCGATACTCTCAGACGCGTTTTCCTGGCATTTGATACCGTATTTTCACATGGACAATTTGATATCAGAGACACACAAAATTCACTGAACTGGGGTTTCCCGTTAGCTTTAATACTTCCCTTTCAGGATATGGCAGACAGGGTTAGGTAAGTCCCAAACTTTTTACAGGATGGCATGGCCAGTGCTTCAAAATTTCTGTTGGCCCTAATCTGCACCCACTCTTTCCAGTGAATACATTTAATGTGACTGGACAAAATAATGACTGCAATTATTTCGTTCAAGTTGGTTCATCCCATTTTTTTCTTCTGCGTTCACAACATTCAAATGTATACAGTGTAAGTCTACATTTTGGCGAGCTCTGTTTCTGAAACTGGAGATGCCAGTGGATACAGATATCAAGACTGAAAAAAATATTGTATCCGTATGATTCCTTGTACTGCCTCTAGCATTTATTTATGAATGAACTTTATTTCGCTATACCTCAGACAATCGAGGCACTCTGCCGAAAAACAGAAATACATAGCAATAAATACAAAGATACAAACGACAAATTGTACATATACAACAACAACAATACACACACACACACACACACACACACACACACACACACACACACACACACACACACACACACACACAAAAGTAACATACAAACATACAAGGTGTAAAAGTGATTCGTTTTTCTCAATTATACAGGTTGTACAAGTTACAGCGGGCCTTCAATTTCTATTGTAGCGGTCAAAAACGATTCCGGAATGTAAAATACTTCAATATCATGACATTTTATCAGAAATAGAAATTTCTCATTGTCGTCTAACTCTTTAAGATTTGTAAATATTTCATCAGCCAAATTTATCAATTTTTTACGTGGACTAGCAAATTTTGTACATTCAAGGAGGTAATGAAATTCATTTCCAATAGAAGAGCATGTATCACAAAGTCGTTGATCAGGTGGTGTTTTTATCGGTCGTTTGTTTTTGCCAATTTCAATGGGGAGATTATGCAAATGGATTCTCCGTCGTGTAAGACTTTTCTTTACTGTAGCATTTTTAATTACATATGAATATTTTTCTAATTCGAAATTTTCTTTAAATTTAGCGTACGTTCTTAATTTTTTCATCCGGTTGTAGTTGTATTTTGAATTCACTTTCCCATTGCATTAAGAATTTTTCTTCGAGCAGTTTATTTATAATTTTTGTCGGGTAATCCTCAAAATCAACTCCGAAATTATCCCAAAAATCTTTACACCAAATAAGATCCAAAGTGTCCCTTACAGTTGTTAACCATTGAGATTTTCCTGTTATCATTAATTCTTGGTTACATTTGAAGGCATCATACAAAAGTGATTCGGAATCTAAATTTATAATACGATGCCAGTTCTTACATACACGACTGAGGATCATCAAGGAGTAAGGGTATTGGCCTGTTTCACTTAATAATGCTATGTTGCAGGCTTTTTTATTGACTCCCAAGCAATATCTCAAAAAACCAAAATGTAATTTCTCGAACGGTGTTTTAAAGTAAGAACTTAGATCATTCTGTAAAAGCAATTTAGTTGGTTGGATAGTATACGTTACCCACACTTCACAACCATAGAGAAAAATGGGTGCAATCGGTTTTTTTTTCAAAGAGATGCAAGTACAATCGGATATCTGTTTGACTACTATACAAAACTTTCTTCAATCTGCCTAATGCTTTCAGTGCTTTATCTATTGAGAACCAAACCATATAGAGCCGATCGATACAACCAAACCAGAAAGGAACTACAAAGATCTAACAGTTTTACTAGGACTGTAAACTCCCAGTTAGACTTTTGAACGTCAAAATTCAAGTCCCTAAGTAACTTAAGGTATCGAGATACAAATGTGTACATCTACGTTTTTGTTGTTTTTTAATTTTGGTGTAGCTTCATGAAAGTATACAGTGTTGAAGTTGCACAGTCTTGTTCTATCAATTGGTGCACATACAGGTCAACGAAATATTGTGCTAATTTAATAAATATGCCAACATAAAAGACTTACATATGGGAGGAAACGCTTTTCGAATTTACCAATTTCTCAGTAAAATCCAGTCTGATGTTCTAAAAACGACGTTCTTTTGTTCCAAACATCACGAACTTAAAAGGTGGGTCCGTCGGTGCATCAAGTCGCTGTAATATATTGGGGAGTATGAAATATTAATGTGGTTCATGCGCATAGATTTTTTTTAAATCATCCCCAACGCAGCTTTTTTGAAGTCAATGGCTTTTTGCATTTTTCAAAATTATTATACAACAAATTTCTCGTGGTTAATCGTTTAGTTACTGTCAATCATTTACTTGCGTAATATATATCTGAGCAGTCAAGTCTTACATCTAATGCAAATCAACATAATGTATACTAAATTAGACAAAAATATATCAGATGAAATAAATAAAGTTTGAATATAAACCCAATTTACCGACTTTAACACTACGTTCTTCCTTGTAGTTTTAAGCACCCTGGCTGAATTTACTTACGTCTAGGAAATTGATATTAGTATCACTTTTAATGTTAGAAAAATTGTTTTGGGTTTAGTCCTTTTGGGTGTGCATATAAAGGCGATCTTTAGATGTTTTCGTTTCCAACATCTCAACATTCATACAAAAGAAAAATCAATGTTTTTGGTAAGAGAATGGTTGTCCAATGTGTAGGACAATAATAATTGTAGTCGGTATATTTATTATTTTTTGTAATTTGGATTTCTTTTTTCAGATTTGTGTCTTGGTTTGACGTGTTTAACCAATCTGTATAAAACAAGACAGTAGACACATGATTTCTGGAGCTATATACGGTCTCATGGCACAAAAAAGACATTGGCCAGCCATCTTTCGCTAAACTGTCAAACATTTTCATTATTTTCATATAGAATTTTCCAAGTCAGTTTTGGTTTATTTGTTGCTTAAATTGTAAATATCCTCGCGTCTGTAGCATATGGAATTGACAACCCAATAAGAGCACATAACATTTACTTTTGGAATGTCCTCCCTATTCTTACCATTGCGAATATCTGTTGAAAAGGGTTTGCATTATACTGGCTCCCGCAGCTTTGTTGTCCATATGGAAAGTCATCTATCGCTTACTGTTTCACAAAAACTAAGGATTATCTTTCTACTGGTCAAAATTTTCATATATTTATTGCTGTTCAAGACTTTTTACTGAGTTTAGACGATTATATTGTAACTTATTGGAACAGACCATGTCGACTTATACTATTTGTGACTTAAACTATTGTTTATTATTATTAAGTAACATCATTTTGAACAACTGAGTTATCCTCGACAATGTATTGCTCAGTGTGTTTTGTAGATATTTTTTGTGGCTCTCCGTATCCAGAGAAACAGAATGTGTTTAAGCTTGGAAAATTATGAGATTAAATTTGAACAGCAGAGCCTCACAGAACCTTGCCTGCGCAGCATGGACTGTGAATACCTATTGTGTCGAGTTAAGAACATTAAGTTAACTTTTCTATCATAACTCAACTTTATTGTCGTGCGAATTCAACATTTTGTTTCTTGCAAACTTCATTTTTTGTGGCACTTGTAACTTTTCTGATATGTCACGATGAAGACTATGGTAATAAATTCGACACAGTCTGCGCCTCTGTTCTCGTTGACGTGAACAATTGTGCTATCTTCGTTTGTGCATTGCGCGTGGTGCTTTTAGCTCAGTGTTTTCAAAAAATCGTGACTCTTGATATAAGGGATCCCAAAGAGCTACGAGGAGATCATTTGACCAGACGTTCTGTGTGTCTTCCTAATACAGACTTCGCTTATTTCAGTGATAGACTTCACCATACAAATTATACGACTTATCATGATTTCTCTAAGTATGAATAAGTTGTGTTTTTTATTTTAATTTAATTTTATCTATCTATCTATCTATCTATCTATCTATCTATCTATCTATCTATCTATCTATCTATCTATCTATCTATCTATCTATCTGTCTGTCTGTCTGTCTGTCTGTCTGTCTGTCTGTCTGTCTGTCTGTCTGTCTGTCCGTCTGTCTATCTACCATGTCCATTACAAGACCATTGTCATGATATTAAAGGTCTGTCGTCAGCTTATAAAACCATCCTAAGCTCTTTCATTTTGATTTGTAATGTTTCTCAGGCATGTTGCAATTGTGTTAATGTACATAAGTCTATAAGGTTCGGAAGGCAATTGCATATATTCATATGAGCTACTTGTCATGCATAATGGCCCCCTAATCGTTACTGTTGGCACTTACAATTACAACCCATACTCCGATACGAATCTCATACGTTTTGATTTGACATGTCAATTTGCAATCTGTGCCTTGATTTAGTGTACGCCTGTTATTTTTCTCGATGATGGCTGACAATATGGTATTTATCGTAAACCCATATGTAGTACACCGTATGTTTGTTGAATACCATGACATCTTTCATAAAATGATCGATTATCCTTTCCTAAAAATATCAGGACATTGTCTGCATTCTTATTACTATTATCGTTACTTTCCTTCATTTTGTTTACAAGCTGAATTGTTAATACGACTGTGACAATCTTGTCGTCAGCTTACATCATCAGCTTAACTTTAATGATCACTTTTTATCATTCATGAACGTCTTCATGTATCTCACATTTTTTTCACAATATTACGAGGTTTGATAGGCAAAATTTAATATACGACTTTATATGAGGTAAATTTGGAACCCATGCTACCATAAGCATGGCTGCTCGTCCTTGAAAACATGTGGATCCATTTTCGTACGTTTTGATAGACCCGACATTTACCGCTATGGCTTCCACCCAAGCAGCTCCCATTTTTTTTCACTTTCAACTCCTAGCAATCCCCATATTCCTCTATCTGTACACAAAGCATAATGTTATATTTGTTGGTGCTCCTTTCAACATGCATTGAAACATCTATAGTTATTTCGTCATTATTTCCATTGCACACGCTTATCACACTTCCTCATGCAACGACATTGTTGATGGTGTCACTAGAAATGCAGGGTTGACTCAGCAGGTCGGCGATCTATTGGTGACTCGGCATGATAGGCGATATATTTGTGACTCAACATGGTCTGTGTCTGTCCATGTATTGCCAGTCTGACACCCTTATCTGACACTTATGACCACTCAACTATTAAAATAGTATACGTTTTATTATCTGGAAATAGACACATCGATCTTCCGATATAGGGTAAATAGCTTCAGCACATCTGTCATGTACAATTTACTTATCCTTAGGTGCATTGATGTGACTAAGTGCTTTACATTAATATCTACTTACTTAGTGCTACATTTATATTATTCACATTACTTATCGTCAGTTAAGTTACTTATCAGCCATAGGTTATTGTTAGCAGCAGAACTAAATGCGCTTGGAAATACTGTGTATCCTTTCGGAGTTTTGGTGACTACATTGATACATTTGATAACATGTTTTTGACTTAAATGCTAATGACTTTCATTCTTTTCTGACATGCCTTAGTACACATTTCATTAATATAAAAAATTACTTAAATTTGACAGTCTTTTCTCACATGTCACAAACATGACCCATTACGTTCAAACATTGACGCAGGATTGGCAGCGAAATAGAGCTTTATTATTCGGAGACTTTCAAAGTAAGACGTAGGTGTCATCAAGGGGTTTGGTTTACATTTCTGGTGCAGATGTCCATTGTTGCAGTATTTGTTAGAATTTCCCTGGGTTTGGGTGGTCTAGCTGCAACTGTTTATTTTTACAGTCACTGGGACTGAATATAATGCCCCAGTTTATTTATACTTCAGTCATACACTGGTAGGTGCTTTAACTAAGATAAGCTCTCCAGCTAAAAAGGGTACATACTAGTTCAGGGGTAAGTCAAATTGTTCTTATCTGAACTTGTACTGTACAAATTTACTAATGATGTTTAGTTTGACAGGTATTCTTTATTCATAATGAAGCTCTGCATTTATAAGCAACCCTTCACGTATTTAGCTAATTCATCATTTGCCATGTTCATATTTATTCATTATCATGTGGGTTGTCTTTCCTGAATGTTTAGCTTAGACAAGGAGCCACTACTCGGCGAGACATGTACGGGTATAGGCTCCGAAACGTGTTCTGAGTGGTTACCCGCTGAAGATCCTTTAATTTATTTGGGCTAATACAGCCTATGTCAAAATTCTACAGAAGGACGTGCGCAATATGGGCAATAGTACGTCCATATGTATATAGGTTAGACAATGACAGGTTACCTTATGGAGAGTAAAGAGTTTGGACTGTGGAATAGGGTCATGACTACTAGGAAGTGGGTCTGGACAAAAAAAAACCACACAAACACAATCGTATATTTTGCGCCATGTACGGGTCTTTTGTACGTTTTGCGCTACTGTTTACTTGTTTTGTATTTCCCCATGTCTGTGTAAAAGCGTATATGTAATTGATACTACTGTCCATAGACACATACATCGAGTAATGAACGTTTGCATTCCACACCGTCCAACGAATGTAATTTCTCTTCCCCTCCTGGGACCTCCAAAATGGATATGTTTGCAACAGTACAGAGCTGTGATTGGCCTATCTGTAATGCTATTTGTGTCTTGGATATGGACATGCACATCTCTAAGGGTTAAATGCACGATGAAGTAGTTTGCTTGTTCAGCTTTCTAACATTCCTGTCCCTCATACCGGTTCTTGTAGTATTTGGGAACCTGCGACACATTAGTATAACTTTGTACAAAGCCCTTTTCTCTGACTTTCACCCCAACCCAGGGCCAACTTACAATATTTTTAAAACTTCCTCGGTCTGTCATGCTCACAACGCAGCATTAAAAGTGATGGTAAACTTGACGAACTTTACGTCTTGGCTGAGACTGAGAAAATTGATGTAATTACTCTCTCTGAAACTTGACTCGACATAAGCTTTTCTAATGACTCTTTACTATAGATGGTTTTCAACTTCCCTTACGCAAGGATCGAGAATCAGGCAAATCGGTGTGGCAAATTACACCAAAACCTTCTACCTTTCACCTGACGTGCTAATCTCGAATCGCCCAACAGTAAAAGTTTTTGGATTGAAATCACATCTAAAAATGGTATTGTACTCATGGGCGGATACCATCACCCTCCTGGTCAGTCTGCAGCTGAAAGAGACTTATCTATTGATACTCCCTCTATTTCGACATCCACTATATTACAACTCAATCTACATATTCGTATACTTACTGGTGATTTCAATGATCGGTGCCAACCCTGGGACTCTATCCACAATCGCAGTGAACTTGGCCAGCGTCTGTTTGACATGGTCACGCAAAACAAGTTGTGTCAACGTATATCCGGACCTACTCGCGTTTCCAAGTACTCTGAAAGTTTACTAGACCTTATGATCACTGATTCTCTTGGTTATGTACGAAATTCTGGTATTTACCACCTATTTCTACATTTGATCATGCTGTTATCTTCTGCTCCTTCTCCCTTCTGAATCACAGAAACCGACCTTTCAAACGAACAATCTGGGATTACAAGCAGACCGACTTCGATAACCTTAACAGAGCCCTGCAACATGCTCCACGGGATACATGTCTAGCAGTCTTTGATTCCATTGGTGACGCTGTATCTTACTGGTCTGATCTGTTTCTTGGCATTTGCAAACAATTTATTCGTCCCAAGATATAACAATTCGGCCCAAATATACACGACCATGCTTAAACAGCTATATCAAGAGACTCGTGAGGAGGCGAAAGGGTGCCTGGAACAGGTATAAGAGACTAGTCCCTCAGCCTAGACCCTACACCTTCTTTATATCTACCAAGATTGAACAATTCTACCAACTTTATAAAAAGCGTAACCTCGCGGCAAACGCTATTAAAAAGTCGATGCGTTCCTATTTTGAAAAACTTCGTTCCGACCTTGACTCTACAGATATTAATCCCCCCAAAACGACGGCGCCTAAGTAAATCCATCCTTTGCAATAAACTTCATCAATCCATTCCATCGCTTGTTGATAACGGGAAGATTATATTAAGTAAGATCGAAAAGTGTGAAACCTTCAATACACATATTATCAACCAATGCAACTCCCGCATCAAGATATACCCTATCTCTCCCCCACTTTCTTCTATAGGAGATGTTCGCCTGAAAATGTTTCAAATAGACACTGCTCAGGTTAAAAAATTTCCTACTATATCTTCAAACGAGTGCTGCCTGACATATAGGAAACATCCTCTTAAAAAAGACTGCTTCTTGAATCTGTCGCCCTGTCACTAACTCTTTTACTACTCCTTATGGCATTCCCACTTTCCACTTCCCTGGGAAAGATCTAACGTCTGTCCATTTTTTAAAAAGAATAATAAACAATCTAAGAAAAACTATCGACCTATCTTCTTGCTTTGTAACGTTTCAAAATTTGTGAACACCTTCTATATCACATCTTTTATGAGTAACCTAATAACAAATAACCTCTTTACTACTAAAAACTCTGGCTTCAAAGCAAACGACTCCACTATAAATCAGCTTGTCTCTATCGTCCATGACATTTACAACGGACTAGAACTGAGTAAAGAAGCACAGCACGGATGGTTTTCCTCGACTTTTCAAAAGCATTTGACTGGGCATGGCATGAGGGTCTCTTGTTCAAGCTACAACAACTTGGCTTCACAGATCCCATCTCGGATTTCATCAGCAGTTACCTGCCAGATCGCTCGCAACACGCCACCATTTGTGGTAAAAATTCTTTTTGGCTACCTGTTGAAGCTGTTGTACCACAAGGCGCCATTCTTTGTCTTATGCTCTTTCTTGTTTTTTATAAATAAATGACATCACTGACGACAACGCCTGTGATATCAAAGTCTTTGCCGACGACACCAGCATTACTGCAATTGCCCATAATCCTAATACCTCGGCAGGATCCATGCTTAGGGCAAACTTTGGCGAGTGACTTTCAATGCAAACAAATCCTTATCTGTAATTTTAGTCCTCCAAAAAGACAAACCGGCTTACCCAGCTCTCTTTATGGGAAACACAGCTATACCTGAAGCAAACTAACATACACACCCAGGAATTACAGTTACACATAATTTGTCAAGGCAGTCCCATATTACTCGTGTCATAAATAAATCTAAACAAGGATTTGCTCTGCTGTGCAGACTGAAATACAAGCTATCCCTCAAAACCCTGATACGTTTATGCACAACAATGGTACGGCCTACCATTGAGTATGGTTGTGTACTCTTTGATAATTATACTGACAGCTTGTCATTGTCTCTTGAGGCCGTTCCGTATAAAGCTGCCAGGATTTGTACCCTGGGATTTGTACTGGTGCAGTGAAGCACACCCCCGTCTCCTTCTATCCGAGCTGGGTTGGTAAACTGTATCTGATAGATGTAAATATCAAAAACTTGTCCTCTTTAATAAGATGGTCAATAACTTGTCTCCGAGGTACTTATATGACCTAGGATTTCGTAACATCGGTCTTACCACTAATCTTGACTTGCAAAACCACCTTAATATTAGACAGGTAAAATTCAGAACCAAACGTTACAGCGACTCCTTCCTCCCTTCCTGCATTCACCTTTGGAACAACCTACCGCTGGACAGAAGGAAATCTGTACGAGTCGTAATTTTCAAATCCAAAATTGAAATCGACCTTACTATCTGTTGACATTAAACCCTCTTTTCTTCACACCGAAAGCCTTTCCCGAATATTTGTCACACTCAGTTGCACCTAGGTTGCTCAAAGTTAAACTCCCATCTTCATAAAGCTACAAGTGACTTCGGCTGTGCCAAGGTAACAAATTCAACTGACGTCAAAGGAGGTAATGTGTTAAAGGGGAAAGAGCATCCATTTTAAACATAATTGTCATGTTTCGACAAAGGTCCAAGTTACCTAAGGCCTAACACACACACACACACACACACACACACACACACACACACACACATATATATATATACACACACACACACACACATATATATATATATATATATATATATATATATATATATATATATATACGTGTGTGTGTGTGTGTGTGTGTGTGTGTGTGTGTGTGTGTGGTTCCGATTAACCGACCGTCCCCACTGAAAAGCCCCGAGTACCGACCCTAAGCAATTTTTATGAAACATGAATTTAAAAAAACAAATCAACCCGCCCTTCCCTAATCAAAATTAATCGACCATGGCTGACATATGTTATCGAGAAAGTGGCCGTCGTGTGCCGTTATTTTGCAGTAGAGTCAGCTCAAACACAGTAATTTATTTCAACTTGTCTGCAGTGGATGGTCAACATGTTCTAGGGAAAAAGCATAGTAGCATAGCCAAGGTGTTTGGTGAAATAGCATAGCCACATCCCCGGTTGAAAGATTTTATCGACAAAGCAGCCGCCATGTGCCGTTATTTTGCAGTAAAGGCAACTCAAACACAGCATTTTATTTCAAGTTGTCTGGAGGGTTAACTTGGACCGGGCAAACAGCATAACGACACAAAGTTCTGTAAGGCATGGCCACGGTTGTTTGGTGAAACAGCACAGGCCATAGCCCCGCTTGTTCGGTGATCTCTATCGTAAAATGTGGCTAGGTTCGAAGTATCCTTTCTCTGAGTTACCAGGGCAAATGGTCATTAAAGTACTTTTACACATGTTTTATTATCTTAACTTTAATATGCCCGCTCCTTTGTGTCTGAAGCAGTTATCATCGTTAGTTACAAATCCAAATGCAATACGATAGACTTTGAACGAACCGGCACGTCCTGAACGCCATTTTGAACAATGCACAATGCCGCACAAAAATACATTTGATTGGGATATCAAAGTGAATTGTGGCCACAGAATATATCATATCATAATTGGTGCTCTTAAACATTTGCAAAATATATACTTTTGGTTGCATATGTCATAACCCCTTCGCCAGATCGTCGCACTACTATCCTCATTTATTACAAACCATTGGGTGCGGAATCCATAGTTTTCAAGATGGCAGCCATCTTGGGTTAGTCCCAATTCAATATTTTGAAGAGGTGATATCCAAAATATACGTGTGATTTGTGTTAAGGGAAGTTTAATTTGTCAATTGAATGTAATATACAATATACAAGGGGACTTTTCCCAGATTGAGCATTACCTGAACTTGGAAATACAGCGCCATACTGTCAGCAGTTGTAAGCAGCTGTGGGGCCCAGATTAAGGATTTTGTATCAGACACTGAAATTCGCCTCGAGGCTAGAAATTAAGTGGTACCGCCAGTCGGGCCTGCCAAGCCCCCCCCCCCCCCCCTCTGCTGAGTGAAAGCTGGCGCTTAGGGGGGAAGGTTGCCCCAATAGGGTATACAGGTCCGAAAGTACTGGCGGGTATAAGTGGTGAATATAATCCTCTCACCAGATTGTACATGTTCTTTCCAAAGCGAAGATATCCATCCCTTTTTCTTGTCCTGTCCTCTCTTTTCAGTCCATAAGTATCATCTGTTGGACACTTTATGTCACATTCTGGTACCGGGAGTAAACCCAAAACGTATCGTACATCTGTGCAGCGATCTCCTTATCGCATTTTTAAAGCAAGGAAATGCCGATTTAAGTCACGATGAAAAAAAATTATGCTGTGCAAAATTATATCTCATTATCTAGGAGATTTGAATTCCAAGCTATTTATTTTCTGGTGCCATAAGCACGTATCCTAGACTGTTTGCGAGTTTTGTGTCGCTTACCAATTGTACCGCTTATTCCTGTGTGTCATACATATGCTATGTACGTTTTGCTCGTCTGAAGAGCCTCCAGATTAGTCTATGTACTACCAAGGCAATTCAGTTTAAATAAATATGTTTGAATAAAATCAACTTAAAAGTCTGCGGGATTAAGCAATTAGTACTCCAAACCATAGCAATTACTAAGTTTGACATGGTACGTTTGCCGCCCCGTACCACCACGATGAGTAGGTTTGACATGGTATTTAGCATATATTGTAACATGACAATAGATAGATTTTCCATGATGTTTGGCATCTCGTACCACAACTATTAACATGGGTACCCATGGTATTTAACACTGTGTACCATGGTGATGAATAAGTTTGCTATGGTATTTAGCTCCCCGAACCATGAAGATAAATAGGTTTGCCATGGTATTCAGCCTTCCACACCATGACGATGGATAGGTTTGTAATGGTGTTTAACATGGCGTACCATGACGGTGATTAGGCTTGCATTGTACTAGGTCTTAACGCTTCCTACAATTTTCTTAAGCACAGCAGTGTTATTTCTACAGTTAAAAATGTGGCATGTAAATAACTTTAAAAAATAATGTTAGGCGATAATTGTTGCAAATTAATTATTTTTCCAACGACAATCAGTCAACATTATTCTGCTGTTTTTAGTCAAGGGCAGATATTTATGTTACGAATCTAACAGAAACTTTCTTGTGACAGGCGTTAGTGTTCACTCATCAAACAGACAAACTTAAAATAAACTGTCTGTAAGTGTAATTATCAATTTTGATGTTCGGAATTGCAAGAGGTCCCTTCAGTCCTCTCCGTCTTGAACCGTGCACAAATGTATTCACATGGAGCGCTTCCCGTTAGCTTGGATAAATTGATTCTTGCCTGTGGCCTCTGGAAAAAGGCATATTGTGCTTAAATATTAACATGCTGATAATTAGATTTACTCAGAACGTTTTCTAACAAAGTCATTTTTTTGCTGTGTTCCATTGGAAAGCCATCCCTATAAAAGAAACTGACAATCCGTTTGTGTAATGTTAAAAATCTAACACCGTAGTTAGCGTGTACTGACAACAAATTAGGGGAGCGGATTCCCAAGTGAAACTGGGTACCCCAGAAATATGGCTAGGTCTATTGAATGCATATTTTGCAAAAATGATTATGACAAGAGACTGAAAACGGATATGACATTAAAGAGACGTGAATACATATATTCCTGTTTTGAAATATTTACTACCATGTAACTCGTTGAAAGAGTATTAAAGAATAAAAAAATCGATTTAACATTTGCAGTCAGAGTTTTTCCTAATTAATGAATGGCCCTCAGCAGTGCTGGCTTCCCTGATTAACACTCCTGTGCTCTGTTACATTGCACTATCAAACTGAAGAGTTTACAGCAAATTACGAACAACTATGCTTTATAGCGTCCCTTTATTGTCAAATAAAAAATTGAAATGGCGTTTGCAACAATGGGCCAACTTAACGTTTAGCACCTATATAATTTATCCGACAATACAAATGTTTAGATATAAATGTGTTTGCTGGACAAACGTGTTCGTTAATGCAAACAAGAGCAACGAGTGGACAAAGGGATGACAACAAAATGGCTGCGAAGAGCTTATTGTTGAAAACATAAAAAGGAAGACAAAACTGCACGACACTGATTGAACGCTGAGCGGCATCCGCATGAACATGAAAGCATTGGATTCATGACTCCAGAGTCATGTAGTGTTATTACCATATCAGATTCTTTTTCCAAATTCATCATGTCTATATCCATTCCGAACAAAGGCAATGGCCCAAGAATTTCAAGAATTATCTAAAATCATCAAATTGAAATTCTAAAGACCTATAATATATTAAAGTTGCAGTTCCGGTCTTTTTGTACATGGTGCAAATTCTCATCACAGATATTAACGTAGAAGGCCACCTTCATCAGCACAGATTTTGGCACATAACATGGGTGAACTCTGGGGAAAGACAATATTTGGAATTTGGCAGGCCCACCAGAATGTAAAAAACAAACAATAGAACCAAATCACAATATATCAACATAACAACATTCCCAACCTTTGCATGTCATGCAGACACCGATCCACATCAAAGCACCACCATCTGCAATGACAACCCCCCTAGTCGCAAACTGAATTAGAATGCATGTAATTTAAGATTATCATAGCCATATGGTTGCTTTGATCATGGCACCCCAGTTACTGACCGAAAAGCGTCATTGTACTATATCTGTATTGTTTTGTATCGGTTCTTGCGTTTTGTTATCCTTATTTGTGTATTTGCAAGATGTCTATGTGTGTTTGGAAAAGCTATGCAGTGAAAAATCGTTACAATGACACCATCTTTTCCTTAGAAATGTGTCAGATAACTGAATAGATCAGATGAATGAATCAAACAACAAAGAAATTGAACTTTTGCCATTCAAAACTTGTGTCATTATAATGAATATGTCGAATATCTGAGGGTCGTTATAATGAGGTTTCACTGTATATATAAAAATTCGCGTCAAACAGATTGACTAGAACGCAAAACATAAATAAACCCAAATTTCATCTAAAAAAATCGGTTTTCGGGAACCTTTAAAGTGAGAGAATAAGGGTCCCATGAAGAGCTCTATTGGTGTATTAATACGTGCAGAAAGATAAAATAGAGAACTCATGACATAGATCTGAGATAGGGTGTTGGCACTTGTTTGGGGATTTTTGAAATGGAAATCGTCCAACGAGTGCTAGCCTCTGATCTTAGATTTACGGCCCAGCAGCGATTCTTTTTCTTTCTCGTATACCCTGTTTTTTGCCTAAAAATAAAGTTGTATCGAGCAAGTTCTGCCTCCGAGCCACCCATTTTAAGAAACTGTGTTGTCTTAATGGAACAACATATGCAGTACTAGACACAAACGGAAAATCAGTGCTTGTGCCTAAAATTGCTTAGGTCATTTCAAATTAATCGTCAAATCTGAGAAGATTTCCACACATTACTTTTGCAATAACATTGTGTTGAGACACAATGAAAATTATATCGAGATCCACGTGGTTTCAAAATAGGAACAAATACAAATAGTTTGGTTGCCAACAGTCGTTGATCAACTGTTTCTCCATTGAGCTCATTTATTGTGCAGGATTTCTGTGCATCGATCAGCTGTTCCCCGAAACCTCATTTATTATGCTGGCGTGTAACTCATTGATTTATGTAGGGTTTTCAAGTACAGAAACACATAGCTATGCAGGATTTACATTCTTCTAACATGTGCAAAATACTCTGTAGGATATTGAAAAGTCTTATTGATGATTATTAGCAAAATTTTAATACCTTCTACTCATGCTTACTGAAAGTAGTGCGTACAATTAAAAAGGGGAGTGGCATTTCGTTTTGTCACTAGTAATTGTGAATTGTTATTGACTCAAAATGTAACGTGAAACAATGGTAAAGTTTATCCGAGATACTAACTGGCATAACCTGCCCGAGATAACCTTTAGATATGTGAGAAAAGTGAAAACATGTGAAGACAAGACAGAATAATTTCAGGTTATTACTGCTGACAATGCCTCCAAACTCTACCATCATAACGTCGTGTCACCGGTAAACAAACTCTCTGACATAGCCATAAGGTAAAGTGCGCTGGTTATTCCTGCCACTCCCCCGAAAAACAAACAAACAAGCTGTGAAGTTACTACCAAACGACCGCCTGGCGCCGGGGGGAAGATTTCCTTACTGTGTCAGGAAATTGGAAAATCGTATAACGTGTAGGCGGGCAGTGTTTTTGTACTAAAATGTGCAGCCAGGTAAATAATGTTTATTTACGGTGACGAGGAGATTGCTTTTTAAAGATAGACTAGCACTTGACATATGGTTATGTACCTGGACCCTGTAGGCGGAAAACACGTTATTTCATGCTTGACCTGTTTTTAATATCTTTAGCGGAGAATTTATACAATGTAAAGTGAAATAGCTCATGAAAGAGGCATAATTTACAATGATGATAAGCAACACACCATGTGGGCAACAGTGAAACAATGAATTCGTACTCCATTTTCACAACAACTGTATGATTGCTTATAAGTAACAACATGTCAATGGTCATAAAAATATTTTCATTTTTGTGATTTCGTCGTTGCCTGGGAAATAACAAAATGCATTCACTGCAGCCGCTTGGCTCATTTTTTAAACATTCGTCCAAAGACTCTCATAGATCCAAGATATTCATTTGTTAACAACTTAGCACGGCTGTTTGATCTCCTGCAATAGGAGGTTGTTTATTTTCATTATCATATAGCTCTTTAATTGGGCTTGGTGAGTTGCAACTTAAAAGTATCTACAAGTCCACTATTTCCAGTGTGTATTACACGGTGTTTTTTAAATTCTTACCTTTTATAAGTATACCAAGAAACAATAGCCCATTACACCTAAATAAGTGTGAAGCATGTATCAGTACTTTGCTACCAGGTCTATTTTAGGCTAAATCGGTCAGGATGGCATGAGGCGTACTAGCACTTGCGTAGGTTCCTCTAAATGCAGCATCACAGGAATCGTTACACTTCAGTATTGAACTTTCCATGTTAAAATTTCTTTTTCTATGCATTAACTCTTTCAGTGCCAATCACGACTAAAGTCGATCTCCTGAAGTCAAATTAGTCTGAATTGTCACAAGCATCTCAGATTCTTACTCCTCGTAAAAGACCTTTGATTCAATGTATCAGTATGCCTATAGTTCCAGAGAAAATATCCCAGATCAATAGCTTTTCTGTGCGTATTGCGCCCAATGCACGTAGAGAAAAGCTGTTGACTCAGTCCAAAATTTGGCATTGAAAGAGTTAAGCGGTAGTATTGCTTGACCCATGGTGGCAACACCAGGTGTAAAGCCTCAAACAGCTGGCCAGTGGAAGTGCAAAACATGCTGTCAGTTGGACGGAAAATTGTTGCGCTGGAACTGTGCGCAAAATGTTCCGTTCTGCCTTGTAGGTAAACATGAGTGAAACCACCTAACGTTAATCTTTAATCAAAGAATATGGTCTCAATTTTAAGTAAGTGCATATTAGGTTAATCGACGAAATATAATCAGGCCAGACGATTTCTTGAAATTTTACCATCAACTCATTGGTCACGACTAGGCACACTTCAACCTTCCCTACCAAGCCCTCAGTCCACCAAAGCAGAAAAAAGTCAATTCATGTATCTTTAGTTGAAACAACATTTATGTCCGAAACAATGAAAAGTGCTGTTACAATGGAGTGATAAATATTACACTGAGCACTATTTATGAACTATATGAACCTTCCTTGGACTGCTCTGAAGCAAATTCAAAATTATTGTAAGAAGCAGTATCATACAATTAGGAGAGGGAGACCAAGTTTTCCGTCCAACCAAATATTGTATGAAATCAAGGTTATGTCCGAAATCGTTGGTATACTAAATCAGTCACTGAAAGGGTTCTAGAGCTTGTAATGTTCCATAATGTAATATTGGTGGATTCCTTTTGCTTACCCAGAACAACCACTATTCCCCTGTTCTATATGCTGGATATATTCTGATTATGTACATGTGCACAAATCTTTTGCGAAACTAACTGATTCATTGTACTGTTGACATTTATTCAGATGCAGTGTCGCATAATATTTCGGGGGATTATCCTGCCTTTCCATGTTAAAATTTGTTTTTTTATGCATCGTTCCTAAAACAAAGTTTTACGCACACGGGCATTTAAATTCTAACATTTAAAAAAAAACCCTTTTTCCAGGCATCGGTCAAAAAGCTGTATTATATGGGCAGGAAGAGGCGATCAAAATTGTACATGTAGTATAGAAAGGGCATAGCTTTGAAATTTTCAGTAAAAATATTAATTTCACAAAGATATGTAATGGGGGGGGGGGGGGTAAAATGACACAACCTGCCGAATTATACAGAATGATGTATGTAATAAAATATTTGTGTTACTGGCCTGTCAAAATCATATGAATAGAAAGAGAAAAGCCCGCAATCCAACTAATTAAAGATACTTTGTACTTGGAATCTGGTATTGATGGTTATGCCTTAAACATGATCATCTTACAATTAAATTTCTGAGCAGAGTCAAATCTGAAACTAAAATTAAATATTGGTGCATAAGTACATGTAATGGAGAGATGTTTTACGTCACCAATTAACTAACTGACTTGGGTTTATGCATAAGTTTAAATGGCAGTTTGTAAACAATGTTTCTACTGTTTTAATATTTTGGCGTACATTTGACCATAACTGAAAATATAGCATGCATTAATACAAAATTTGCATGAAGTATTCCTCACTTGTTGCAATCTCGTCCATGCTGGTTCGTTTCACACCTAAGCATTTTATCAAATATTTGTAGGCACAAAATATTATTTTGCAACACGTATGGGGCTGTTTACCCTTTAAAGATACTTCTTGTCTCTCTTGTGTATCTTGCTGGGTTTCCTTTTGCTTATTAAGCAAAATGCATGACAATATGATTTCTTATAGTTTTTCTTCATTGCTTGCGAATGTCCTTAAAACTCTTCTGTAAAAAACATTTTGCAGTCAATTGTTTAATGTTGGGACTAGACTAGGGCCCAAGAGATCCTTATATGTTTATGAAGTATAGCTATGCATACTTAACTAAGTCTGTGTGTGAACACAGACTTCTTGTTTTTCCTCAAATACCTAATTCTTTCTTTATTTATTTGTTTCCATGTGCCAGTTTTGTGGTCAGCTTTTCTCGGACACTTTCGGTCAAAAAAGTACCAAACTTGGCATGGTCACAGACCTGGTACTGAAATTGTGCATATTGTTTGGAACAGTCATGATATTAAAAATTATGCAAAATAGAGGCATATTTGTGGAAAATTTAAATCTTACATATCTTCAAATGTTTTCTAGGTAGAGTTGCCATTCAAAGCTTAATGAGTGGGTGTATTGCTAAAGCAAAAAACCTATACCATGCAAACAAAGTTGAGAAGTTTACTTTATGTTAAATTCACCGAATTTGTTTCAAATACATAAGCATCTGATAGATTGCCCCCCCCCCACCAGCTGGTCAATGTTTGCCCAGCCAGGCTGTTATACAACCAGACATCATTGAACTGTGAGAGTCGGCCTTTCACACCTATCAGTACAGAGACAGTGGTGCTCTATGTCCAGTGCAGTGGGTTTAGCCTTCAATCTCTAGGGATGCTGGCTGTGCTGGTACAGTAAACTTGTCTGCATGCTGTAACCAAGTAGACTACAGTCTGTCCAGCAACAGGTGAGTTATGTTGGCCTGGTGGGGACCTACAGTTGAGCTACTCACACACCAGCAGGGCTATTTTGGGCAGCACCACATGGCTACCAGCTGTGTGTCTGGCAGGGCAAATGAGAGCATGCATGGACGCATGTACTTGCTAGTACATAAGAAGTAAACCAAGACTGTAATTTATCAAAATCAATAACTTACCATACATTTATTTGGGGGGGGGGGGGTGGTGGTGGTGGTGCAAGTTTCCTTACCGAACCTTTCAAGGGTTTCCCTCATTTGTCTTCTGACATCTTGCTGCACAAAGTTTTGTACAGAAGCAACGCTGACCATTCAACAATTTTTGCAGTGTTCACTGGGGTTTGTGGGCCTTTCCATCTGCCAGTCTATTTCAACTAAAATACCTAATCAAAATATCTATACAAACATAAAATAAATTGGTTTCTCTCAAAGTTTATTTTGTAAGTAAAACTCAAGCAGCAGTTCTATGATGAGAATTGTCTTCCAGGAAATAGACAGACAAGGGGGTGTCCCTCTGTTGCCCTATTCAGTTTGCTCCATGCCATACAACATGTGTGTGGACTGCATTGTGAGTAGGGACACTCCTTGGATTTGCTTAATCTTACGGAGCCTTTGATTGCATGATAATGGCAAGTTGACAATACATTTTGAGTTGACCTATCGCGCATTTACTGCCTACATTTACCCCATGTTGTCTAAGATGTGGTTTGGGACTGTAATAACAAGAGATCTGGCAGCATACTGCTTGACTGAAACACATGTTGGATATGGCCCTGGTTAGATAGGGGCCATCTCCAAATTTGAACACAAGGAGAATGAAAAAGATTGACATATTTTCAATATTTTACAGCGAAATAAAGGAATAGCCAGAGCAATATGCCTGGCAACTAAGCCAACAGAGCTCATGTGCTTGTGTTTGTATACCCTAATTATCATATTAATAACCAGTGATGGACACCACTGCTGGGGTAATGGTGATAGGAAGTCTGGAAGCTGCCTGGACAGCCTGCAGTTAATGAGAAAGCCCCTGAGCTCATCTCTGGATGGACAGACTGCACATAATCTGAAGCCTCCCTAGTGTGACAATGGAGGAAGGAAGCTTCCTTCCTCCAATTGCAAACTTACAACTTCAGTTTGCGGGCACTTTCAGGCTGGTGACACTCAATAGTGACACTCAATAGTTAAAATTGTGATAAGAAAAATATTTTTGATAACATATTTTTGACATAAATGGTAATGACTTTCATTCTTTTCTGACATGACTAAATGCACATTTATTCAATATTAAGAAATTACTGAAAATTGAAAGTATTTTCTCCAATGTCACAAACCTGACACATTACGTTGAAACATTGACTCAGGGTTGGCAGTGATATAGAGCTTAGTTGTTTGGAGACTTCCAAAGTGAGGAGTAGGTGTCATCATGGAGCTTGTTTTACATTTCTGGTGCAGGATGTCCATTGTTGCACAGTTGTTAAGATTTCCCTTGGTTTCTACAGGTGATCTAGCTGCAACTGTTTATTTTACAATCACTGGGACTAAATATAATGCCCCAGTTTGTTTCTACTTCAGTTATACACTGCCAGGTGGTTTAACTAGGATAAGCTCTCCAGCTAAAAAAGGTGCACACTGGTTCAGGGGTAGGTCAAATTGTTCTTATCTGACCCTGTAATACACAAATTTAGGAAATATGTTTTGTTTGACAGGTATTCTTCTTTCATTATGAAGCTCTGCATTTATAAGCAAACCTTCATGTATTTAGCTAATTTATCATTTGCCACGTTCATATTTATTCATCATAATGTGAGTTGTTTTTACTGAATATTTAGCTGAGACAATGAGCCGCTACTCGAAGAGACATGTACGGATATAGGCTCCGAAACATGTTCTGAGTAGTTACCCGCTGAAGACCCTTTAATTTATTTGGGCTAATACAGCCTATGTCAAAATTCTACAGAGGAACGTGCGCAGTATGGACAATGGTATTTCCATATGTATATAGGTTAGACAATGACAGGTTAGCTTATGGAGAGTAAAGAGTCCGGGCTGCGGAATAGGGTAACGACTACTGGGAAGTGGTGCTGGACAGAACGACACATATACAACAGATAAATTGAAGGTAAAAGTTGTGTATGACAGTGGATTAGGGGAGCAAAAAGTTGGAATGATGAGAGATTGTCACGTTCATGGTTTTTATGTTCCTGTATATAGTGAACTGAAACACATGTAGGCCTACTTATAAATACATGTACATGTATATCACTGTATACACGTTTCACTTGTTTCAGTCATTTTATGCCCCAGATTTACAACGCATGTCTTGTGTTGATGTGGTAACGTTTACTTCATACTATCAATGGGTTTAGCATTATATTCAAATGCCATGTTTTTAATGAAATTAGGGGCAACTAAAATTTTAAAAGCTCTGTATCTTCCAACGTATCACAAATAGAGGCAAAATTTAAAGTAGTATATACATGTTTTTGACACCTGCCAATCTAAGACAGTTACCAAAAATTCTAGCATTTGAAATTGTGCAAATTAGCAGTACTTGAAACTTTTGAAAGTTGAATACCCCCAAAACTATTATAGATGAAGGTGTCAGTCCAACTTCTATTTGATGGCTTGTGACGTAGCCACATCCAAAGAAACGTGAACCAAAGCTGCGGCATTCTAATTTGTGCAAATTAGCTGAAAACACAATATTTAAATCTTTGAATAGCTTCAAAACTATCACAGATTTCAAGACGCCTCTTTTTGACATAGCCGCATAAAAAAATGCAGGAATTAGAGAAATTCTGAATAGGCAATCTTTGAAAGTTTTCCAGGTACACAGACTGATTTGCTGACCAGCAAATCAAATTTTTTTGGTTTTTATGTTTTTGTGTGTCTTTCAGCTGGTTGTTTGGCTTTTCACATTCTTTTAAAAGTATGGCGTTTTGGCATTATCATGATAAATTTATACTGATTTTCATGCTTGATTGATTCAGAAAAAGTATTATTTAATAGTCATGACCTAAATATCTTTTCATCCCTGTGCGGAGTTGTTTTTTCACCCAAGTCCAATCTATCCAAGCCTATGAGATAAATACAAGCTTTATCGTCACGGATAGGGCATGAACATTCTTTGTCCAGTTTTTCACATGATACAGAGCTATCACCATTGCAGATACATGCATACCTTTTAACAATGACTTATTGTTCACTCTTTAAGTGTCTAAAAGTGATAATTTCATACAAATACGATTATTCTTTGTATCAAATATTTTATGCATGTTTTACTCTATTCGCGACAGCACAAAACAAGAATGGAGCTTTGGACAAAAGCATTTAATGTATCATGTTTGATATCTGAAAATATCTGCAGCCTGACAGCAGAAGAATTGAGAGGAAGATTTATATTGTTGATAATATATGACAAAAACATTATAATTTTGCCCATTACTCAGCTTGGGCTCAACACTAGTATTTTTGATTACCACAATGGTAGTTGCTGGTAAATGAACAACCAAAACATTTTCGAAAATGCTTTAATTACACTGAATTGCAATTACAATTACAATTTTGCTTGAACAATTCGCTGACAGAAATTAGTGTGTATGCCGATCAAATATGATACCAGGGAGGTAGATAATCTTCCTCTCTAGCTATGCCTATTATTCTGTTGATGTGAAATCAGTAAATGGTAATAAAACTATCGGACATAGGTCAAAGCTTGTAGATGTATATTAGCATTTAATTCTACAGGCTGCTTACCTTTGAAGAGATATAGTCATGAATATTTGGCTATTAGTAGATCAAAGAATACTGATTTCATTAGATTATTTCTCAAATACAGGCCTCCTATGATATCAGGTTACATAACTTTATGGTACCTATTGTACTTTCCGAAGTAATCACTATCAATGACATACAACAAAAAAATAGGGCTCGTTAGCAAAAATGGCGAATATCACAATGGTTTAGGGGAGCACACGAAGTATATTAGGTGGTCTTCGCTGCCTTGAACGCAAAACTGCGTTAGTTTTTCTCTATTTACCAACTTCTGCTGCATTCGATCTCTAGAAACTCTGTCCCATTCGTTACTGCAACAGCAACATCCGAAAGATCTTTGGGGGGGGGGATGTAGACAATCGTTGAGTACACTTACAAGAACATGCTATACATAGCCTTTCGGGAAGACACATGGCTGACATTTAATGTTCTGCGGATGTAGTCAATTTGTGTCATTCTGGACACATATGCTCTCCCATTATCTTGTTGAAAACGCCTTTGCTGCCGATGGGACCAGTGCGTAACCCCCCAAAGCAGCTTCAGGTTTCCATCGTGGTTTGGCATGTTTGCCCATCCTTGTTGCCCAAGATGATCAATGTGGCCACTGCAGGGAATTGCTGTCGATAAGACAGTACCAAACAACATGTGTTGAAAACTGTTCATTTTTTCTTCACTCTGAGAGAGCATTGAATGTCTCTGTCATGGCTTACCATGTTGTTGGGTCTCTCATCGACACGACGTCCACGGGATGTTCTTGTCATGGGACTCTATAAGTGTGCAAATCGTCGGGAGCGCACTGCAGTTTTACGTGAACAACTGTTTGGATTTGGAAAGCTCAAGTGTCGTGCTGACCAATGATATGCAACGGCATTTCCAGTTTTCTCTCAAAATGCATCAGGCCATACATATACCTTTTTTTCTGGAAATACTGTTCGATACAATGAGGCATTCACTTGGTATCAGTGGCGTTTAGTTAGGAAACAATACAATAGAATCAATACCCCTACATTTGTTATGTGCATAGGAATATGTAAATTTTAAAAAGGCATTTTTACTCCCTGAAACCATAACTATGTGCACGAAAGGATTGAATCTTTACGTGTTTTAAATATGCAGTTCAACAAAATGATAATAATGATAACAATAATAATAATAATAATAATAATAATAATAATAATAATAATAATAATGATGATGATGATGACGATGACAATAATAATAATAATAATAATAATAATAATAATAATAATAATAATAATAATGATAATAATAATAATAATAATGATAATAATAATAATAATAAATTAGTGAATGTTGATCTACGTTGAAATTATGTCTCACCGCATGTATGACAGGAATATCAATTTATCAAGGACACATCTGACAGCAGAAAAACATACATCTGTATTGCCAAAAGAAAACTCCCCAGTGCAAGTCAGACAGACCCGGAAGATTGCTTCTGTTGATCAAACTAAAGATGGATCATTCACAGCACGCCAGATCTATATCATAACCATGGTTGCGTTTCGTTTGTATGAGTGGTTTTATTGTTTATGCTTAAAGGAAAATATTAATTCAGTTAAGAGTATAATTGGAATGATATGTCCTTAGCCAATACTAGGAAACACATGCGCAACCATTGCCAGAGATGCCAACATTCAAAATGCCATTTCAGGGACATCTAAGCGATAATATGAGGGACACAGCATATTTAACAAAGAATATATAAAAAATGTTCAGTTTCAATACAGGACAAAACGTGTAAATTGGTCAAAATGTAGGCTTATTTCAGGCACTGTCATTGATGATGAGAGACAGCTGGCATCTCTGCATTGCAATGTCCAGAAAGAAAACATTTATACGCCAATTTCTTATGCATTTTCCTCATTGAAAATGCTCCTGTGACATAACTGGGTTTACGGAGACACAGTTGTCAAATAGCTACACGTGATTCACGAATGGTAATCTGAAGGTTGCTGCTTCAATAACTGTGACCTGCATCTAGACGTTTCTCCCCTAGTAATAATACCGTCACTTGAGGCAAGTCCCTTGATTCTGTGTCAACTCTTCCCATAACGAGGCGACATGTTTTTGCAAATCAAAATAAGTTCTCATTATCTTTATTAATGTTTGGTGATAATTCTTAAACCTGCCTGCTACTGTTGTTATTCGATGCTCAAAAGTTGAAGTGAGTAGCCTATCAAATGTGACCATTTCTGCGCAACGTTGCGCATTTGCTGAAAATCTGATTTCTGCACAACGTTTCGCATGGCTGAATATCTGATTCCTAAAATAAAATATGTTAGTTCAAAACATGTATCCCATAAGTTTGTCAATCTAGCTGGCACATTATGTGACTTTGTCAAACAGGATAAAAACTTGAAATTATCTATTACAATAAGGTGATTGTGTTCAATTGAAATTCAAATTCTTTGCTAAAAGATTATTACGCTCACTTGAAACTCTGAATTGAATTAAGACCTTCTTCAAAAAATAATTAAGCTTGCTTTGTGCTCCCATTCAATAAATTATTACGATGTCATCCAAGGGAATTACAATAAGTACGCATCGGATGTGTGTACTGTGTTAATCCCAGCTTAAATTTTATAATGTAGCAATCGATACAAGGTCACTTCCTCCACAGTCTACGAGCGATGTACACCGTGTGAAAAACAGTTATTCCATGGCCATTATACCTGTTTCAATCTTTAAATAAAACGCGCAATTCAAATTTAAAAATGGGTGTTTTTACAACAGAAGCCGGTTTACACCTGAGTGCTACCGAATACCTGCCGATGTAATTGTACAGATATGATAGCTCGCATGAGTTATTGACCCTGATCTTTTGATACATGCATATTATGAATAGAGTAAAGGAAAAATAACCATGACCTTTTGACCTGTAGTTTTGATGGATAAAGTGTCAATTAGAAAAGTAACAGCGGCTAGAATTACATGTATAAATGTTAAACAAGGATACCTGTAATATCGAGATAATTACGTTGGAGGTATGGATCAAGACTAATTATCAAACATCAGTTGACACGACCCACCCATTTTTAGCTCTGCCGACTTGTCAGTCAGCTGAGCTTATCTAATGGTCCTCCGTCCGTTGTCCGTCCGTCGTCTGTCGTCAACAATTCACATTTTCGACTTTATCTCCAAAACAGTCAGCCAGATTCACTTCAACCTTGGTGGGAATGTGCCTTGGGTGTGTCTCTACCAAGTTTGTTCAAATGGTCACGTTCCAGTGATTTTATATTTTTTTATGTTCTTTTTGGGTTCTTTTTTAAGCAAATCTTCAAAAAAATTTTCTCCGAAGAAACCGCTCACCCAATTGCTTTGATATCGCACAGGGAAACTCCCGTGGACTCCTAGTTCTGAATTTGTTCACCAGGTAGCGCTGCAATTTTTTCTATTTTTTAATAAATTTTTGTGTGTTTTTTGCTATATTTGACTTCTTCTCTAGAATCGTCATTCAGATTAAGCTGAAACTTTATGGATATATTGTGGGAGGGTCAAACAAAGTTGTTCACTAAGTGGCACTGCTGTGGATTCCTGATTTTTTTTTCAATTCGGGTACTTATCGGTGAATGCACCTTTTCTATTGCTTACTATGCAAGTCAATGGGCATTCTAATTGTAATTCACATTTTGGATTTCTCTGAAGAAACTGTCTGTCAGATTTATTTTAAACTTGGTGGCAATGTAGCATGTGTGGGTCTCTACCAAGTTTGTTCACATGGTCACGCTCCAGTGATTTTTTTATTTATTTTTTTTTCTTTCAAAAATCTTTACTAAAGTTTTTAATAGGAAAGTTTAACCTGGGAATTTCTTGTACTGGTTGTAACTTACATAATTTTGGCCAGATTTGTGCCAAACTTGGTAGGGATGCACATATTTTAAGTGGCTCCATATTTTGTGCAAGTGGTCATGCTCCAGTGATGTTAGGACCTTGACCTCATTCCCGAGGTCCCTGGACAACTGACACCAAATGTACTGTTTACTTGATAATTTGAGATACGTTTTGAGTTAGGACCTTGATGTTGCACATGTTAAAGTTTCTCTATGAAGGTCATACTTAGACAGTACATGAGTGACCTTGACCTCGCTTCTGGGGTCACAGTGCAACATACATGAATTTTACTTTTCGCTATAACTTGAGAAATACAACAACTGGGACTTTGATGTTGCACATGTTAGTGTTCTTCTATAAAGGTCAGACTTACTAAGTACATGGGTTACCTTGATCCTATCTCTAGTTCACAGAGCTGCAAGTTTGATGAATGTCTAGGTCAGTTGAGCATGGGCTGTTCACAAAGCCCTCTTGTTTTGTTGTGTGTTTTCACTTTAGCTGACTGAAAGTTATTGGATGGCCCTTCATCGTCGGCGTCCGTCCGTCAGCAATTCACATTTTCCATTTCTTCTCAAAAACCCAACCTAGATTCACTTGAAATTTGGTGGGAGTGGACCTTGGGTAGGTCTCCACTAAGTTTGTCCAAATGATCATGTTCGATTGATTTCTAATGATTTTTTCTTCTTTTTTGGCAAAAGCATAAAACAATCTTCTCCGAAACCACCGAGCCAATTGCTTGGAAATAGTATAGAAACTCTTCTGGTGACCGGTAGACCTTAATTTGTTCAGATGGCGCTGCGATATATATATATATATATATATATATATATATATATATATATATATATATATATATATATATATATATATATATATATATATAAATATATATATATATATATATATATATATATATATATATACATATATATATGAATTTTTCTCTTAGTGTTTCCTGTATATTCGGCTTGTTCACACACACACGCACACCCACATCCACACACACACACACAACGCCGTCACTCAGATTATCCTGAAACCTGGTGTAAATGTAGCTTGAGGGAGCCTTATATTAATTTGTTCCGATACTTAGGGTCCTTGATTTTGAACAAACTTGGGTACCTGTCAGTTAATGCATGCATCCCTATTGATTACTATGTATGTCAATGGGACTATTAATAGAAATTCACATTTTTTTGCCTTCTCCAAATCTGTCAACAAGATTCACTTCAAACTTGGTGGGGATGTACTTTGAATGGGTCTCTAGCGAAGGTGTTTAAATGGTCATGCTGCAGTTATTATTTATATTTTTTATGATTTTACTTGTTCATTTGGGGAGCAAAATCCTTAAAAGTCTTCTCCAAAACTACTCATCTTTTCGCTTAAAGGTTTCATGCGAACACTTCTGAGGACCCTCAAACCTTAATTTGGTCAATAGGTGGCGCTGCGAATCGTTTTGTTTATTCTTCATTTTTTGTGTTTTCGCTATTGTTGACCTCTCCAAAACTGTTGCTGAGATTGTTCTGAAAATTTGGGGAAATGTAACTAGTATCTTTTTTTTCAACAGTACTGTTGCGGTATTTTCTTAGCATTTTGTTTGTTTATTATTATTTTTTTTTTTTTTTTGCTGGTAGTAACGTATTGTTTTGTTGTATTGTTCCGTGTATGACAAACAGAATGGTCCTACCGTGTGTTTGACATAAATTGTGCCGTTAACGAATACATTCTCTCATTAAGCGGAAAAATGCTGCTATGAAGTTTTATGAAAGATGAGAAAAAGGCGTCCACATTGGAGAAGACGCTCAGGACATGAAAATACATATTTTATCGTTCTCCAGAGTGACCATCGTCTGCCAGGGTTGTATAGACCTGTCACCTGACGAACATTGATACACGTAGAGTATTTGTGCCATTACCTCGCTAATGCTTATTTTACCATGGAAATTCCAAAACACTACGAAGCATTGATGTGTGTCGGGTCAAGTCCGGACGTTCCTTTTATATACATAGTTATGACGTTTTGAGTATATCATGAGCATCGCATTTTATGTTTCTACAGGCAACAGTTTTATAGCAAATTTCAAAGTAGTGCAATCGTAATGCACAATTCTAAAGTGTGTGGACTGGAGGGACATCTGTTGGAAGAGCAACTGAATCAACCAATGTCCTCTTTTTACATTGCCATTACCTCAGATACATAGCGATACATTGATGCGACAAATCTTTGCTGGACGACAACCCCAGAACAATATGGACAATAGTACTTCCATATGTGTATAGGCTGGACAGTGACATGTTAGCTTATGGAGAGTAAGGTGTTACGACTGCGGAATCGGGTAATGACTACAAAGAAGTGGTTCTGGACAAAAAGACACAAATATAAATATGTTGACATTATCTACAAAATCATAAAAAGCTCACCATGGAATTTTATACATGTCATACAGTAATTTGGTCACTGACCGACACATTGATGTGACAAATCTTAGCTGGACGTCAACACCAGAACAAATAGGTTAACTGGTGGCCATTTTTCTAGGCCACCAGACAAATGGTACATGACCTTTGCTCACAGCAGCTCTGGGTATTAATTCAACACAACATGGAAACACTTCAAACGTGAGGATTTTTGCTGCTGTGCACTATTTATTATAATCGGGTAGTGTACCGAATGTGCTGATCCCGAATGCCATCTTGACAAACAAGCTCTGGTTCACGCCACTGTAAATCCACGTCATACAGTTGCTCTCTTTATTGACAAACAAAAGAACAATAAAATTCTCGGTATTACAAATATTGCCTAATGTACGGACATAGTTCCAGACTTATTTCTTTTCATTTAAACATCAGAGACCTTTGCAATGATAGAATGAGTATTTTACATTTGTGAAGAACGCATAGGAAGGAGAAAACTTGGTTATGTATCTCATCAAAACATTTTAATTACACTGATTGTATAAATGCAATTTAATTCAAGAATTTGTCCCCTTTAATTTCTTTTTTTCCCATAGTCACCTAAATTTTGGCTATTTGCCTATTTATGTAATGTAGTCACAAATGTCGCTAACTTTTCCCATACAGGAAAACGGCATGACGACTATCCTTGTCTCGGATAGGAGGATCAATTCCCAATCCTCGGAAAGGACAGTCCTGACCCACTTAATCAGTGCCCAATCCTCGCACAGGAAAGTCTCGGACATATGGATTGGCGCATTATATGAAGAATTCCAATAATTGTAAAAAGCTATTATAAGGTGAATTAAAATAGCTATTTGCTAATCGAACAAAGAGACAAATTGAGTTACACTTCAAACTTTCTGATCCGAAGAGAAAGGCTTCAAACATATTTTTGTTTCTGTTTGGCAAATAACACTGGCGGGTGGAGTTATATTGTAATGAAATTGCCACTTTTGGCATGACAGACGCAGACAATCCAGTCGGATTCAAACGGTTTTCATAATTGCTGCAAGCGAAACACAAACTCCAAAACAACATATTACAGGTTGAATAAAACATGACCAGACATACGCAGAAACGTATTCTACATCTATGTTATTCTTGTATACAGCAATTTAAAAATGAAATGCATGCATTTTCTTAACGTAAACCACCTTACGGTAGTTTACAGGAACTATCTGATGTAAGTACATATATTTGAAGTCTATGCCTGAAGATCCAAATATTACTGTTATGTTGTTTGCAATGACAAGCATATGCGGCAGTACAGCTGATTTTCTCGCATGGTGATTGCAATGGACGGCTTCATACAGCAAAACTGTCTATGACCTGGGAGCAGAATATCATTACCGCTATTTTAGACAATTGAGTTGCGTGGTAAGCGGAGAGCGTATCTCAAAAGGCCAGTTCTAATGGTTGAATGTTGTAGATTTTACTATGCAAGCAAAAAAAAAAAAAAAAAAAAGATGATGGCGTCATTGGAAACTTCTATTGCAGATGTGCCAAGTATGTGAATAATGAGAGTGGTATCACCAATAGATTTGTTTACATTGGGCTAAATTTCAGCATTAAGTGGAAACAATTTTGGTGATGCCGTCAATTCAATTTTTCAAAAAAGGTTTGCTATCTTTTAATTAGAACATGTGTCCTGAAAGTCTATTGTCTCACTAATCGGCCGAGGCTTCGCAGACCAGTCATATGAACAGTCCGTATGATGACTACAAGCCAAATATTGTGTATCATTACGTTGCAAGTACGTGTCTTACCCTGGAATTTTAGAAGGCTAATTGATTGTGATAATGGGGCTGGTTAACATATGATGTTTGTTCAGATGTTCACATTGACGTGACCGGGTCACGCCCTGCGTACATCGCAGACCAAGTCTATGTGTAATGTCACAGGCTATGGAGGAAAAGTTCATGTGTATCATATAGAATGTTTCTATGTAACTGTGATAATTAACACATAATTATAAATATACGCATGCTTCATGTGGAAACTGCGGAGGAAGGGCAGTATCAAGTGAGTATTGGCCTTCCCGGGCAGGCCTATGAATAAAGCTATTCCGCATTCAGCGTCTACATCAGTCTTGTGTGCAGAGAGTTCACTTTCCTTTGGTGAGCCTATCATCATCTTGTATATGATGCTTTCAACAGCAATACTCACAACTTGTAAGTTTCCACATGCTTCCTCATACCAAATGATAGCCTTCTCTTATTGATGTGAATATATACCTGGCCTATAATGACGATAAGACGAGAAGCAATACACCATTTTAATATGGTCAAACAGACGCAGCTTGTGACGCACCTTTTCAACATATAATGCAAAATATGTACACTGGGAAAAACTGATAGTAAAACACGTTTGAGAAAAAAAGGAGACAAAAGTTTTACTGAGTTTTTTTTTTCATCGGAATTTCAGAGTTTTGTGTAACCTGGACTCCAGTGACTGACAGGGTTTAGTGGTGTAATGATTGTCTTGATGAAGAGAACAATATCCGCCTAGACAACAGTAGAAGAAACGCACATTGACACATCCCAGCAACATGTCTTTATACGCTTCCAATTGCGGTACATCTGGTGTTAGTGGTTTGCTTGGAGGTGCCTCGAATCATGCTGTTGCCAACTTTAATACAAAGGATTTGGGTAGCGTTGCTTGGTTTCTTTTCATCCAGCTATAGGCCTATGGCTACTAAACACCCCATGCCGGGTGCAGATGTATCAGCTGGCTGGGGTTATATCCTGCCGAACATACCCAGCCTATACAAGATTGTCAACAGTTTCATCTGAAAACAGAAAGATAAATGTCATAGCAAGTGCGAAAAGACTTCAACTCAAAACGTTAATACAAACAGTCTAGCCCTAACACTTCATGAGAAGTACCCTAGGAATGACCAGTTGTAGATCCAAACTTTATATTCTTTAACATAAACGGAGGATTTATATTTTGCACTCATGCAATAGTGTCATTCTCATTAAAATCATTCAGAAGCAAAAGCCAAAGAGCTGGACGGATGGTGTCGATGACACAATTCACGTTAAGTAGCAGTTTTAGCATCACGCTGCAAGAGTAACTGAATTCTTCGAAGGACGGTAGCGTGTGAAACCATTTTCAGAATATCTTGTTCATATGGGGTATTTTGTGTGTTTCATTTTAACAATGACGCAGCAGAGGCTGGATTTGCTGGCAAATTTCGACGGTGAATGATCTAATGATGAATAGTCCTTTAGTTATTTGCGGATTATCATTATCAAGTCTACTTTCGACTTAACTCAATATAATAGACCTAATGGGGCCGCATATTTCCCGTTACTCTGGTTATGGTAAATCAAACCAGAGTAGCAAACAATGAAAAAAAGCACAAAAGAAAGTTAAGAATTATAAACAGTATGAACTGTGGTACTATACCTTTAACACCGCAGTGTGTCTGCGGCATCATGATGAGGACTTGATTAAACGGAGAGGTAATTTTTGTGAAATGAAGCCTATACCACAGACGGTCAGAATGGGTCTTACTCCCTTACAGTTTCTTGTTACACAGTAGGACGCTTATAACACACGTAATTTGCACAGAGAATATATATTTAAGCGAACGTGACAGTACATTCAGTAGTTTTTTTTTTTGGATCACCTAATTAGTATAACATGCTTCTTTAAACTGAGATTACATATTCAACAGAAACTATACTGTACCGCACATTACATTCTATGGTGCACTGGCATACCAGGTAGAATATTCAATGGCTTCAGTTTTAAAAGAACAGCGCGGATAAAATTATTTTGGGAGGTTTGTCGGACGGATATTAACTAACTACCTCATCAGCGCTTTATGGCCTAGGCATTAGAATGTTTTCAAAATCCCGCCCCATTGCGCCATCACAAGTTGATTTTATTTTATATGCAACGCTGTACATGCCTTTGCATTGGGTATTCTGGTTGTTGGTTCCTTTTCTTCCTGGTTGAGTCGTGGGCGATCCTTTTTCCGCCGTATCCTTTCCATATCTCGGGACCGCTTTCTTTCAATTTTGCTCAGATAGTCCTTGAGGTGGTTCCATGATGGCATATTTCGGGGATCCTCCTCGTCACTAGCTACTCCAAAACCACTTGTTTCATCTTGCTCGATCACCCGTGGTATATTGCTGGAAATAAAACCATACTTATAGTTGTGCGACAAAATATAAAAATGTGTAGTTTAGAAAACATATTTAAGTCTACATAATTTTAATATTTAAAAGATGGGTGGACATACACGGCCAGTAAAAATACCAAAAGATGGCAGGATTAATATATGCCTGTTTTGATGGCAAATGGCATTACGTTTTGAATTGCTGAAAGTTTAATGAAACAGGAAAAATGAATGTGTTGTCTAATGTTTGTGGGTTTCGAAAGACTTAATTTAGAAGATAAATTAATACAAAAAATGAAACGTATATAGTCTAAGGGATATTTGATAAATGGGGAAAATTACAAAGGAAGCTTTTGAAAATAACAGGAAAATTGTAAGTTGTCAATGAATGTTTGTTACGCATGCTTTTCGTATAATATATTATGCTTTCCCGTGCGTGTATGTTTTATTTCAGCCTGTATCCTGGAGAAAATGTTGTTTTTGTTCTGTCTGTATAGATAGAACACCGTGTACTTGTTTCTGTTTCTTGCATGTAACTGTATATGTATGTATGTATGTATATATATATATATATATATATATATATATATATATATATATATATATATATATATATATATAAACATATCCCTTGGCGACATAGAACAGCTACACCGTTGAGAAGGAAAAGGCCGGTGCTTTTGAAGGCGGCAGAAAGATTAAGGGAACATCATATATTGGAGATACTCAACTGGAATACAATTCCAGCTTCCTTTAAGAAACTGTTGACGGGTATAACTCTTTGGAGCCATTCCAACGAGTTTTTTTGTCACAAAGGGAAATTGTCTTTATTATACATTGACATTGCAGCCTGGAATGACCTTTCCACACTGTTAAAGTGTGAAATATAATACCGCAGTATTTGGTAATAAATAACATTTTTATTGTGCATTTCAAAAAATTCTTTCGGTGTGAAATGTAATACCGCCGTAATTTGTAATTGCGGTGAATTGTAAAATAAATTATGGCGGCGAAGTGTAATAACTTGGTTATTTTCTAAACAATAGATGATCCCTTTTCACAAGTGAAAAGACATTATCAATCAATCATGGGTAAGCCTTCCAATTGTCACGATGATTTGTATTTTGATGAACATCCCTGACTTGTTTGTTTCTATGCCTATGTAAAATTTTTCGTGAACACATTTATCTCCAGCCTATAGTAACCTACGTTTTCCAAAATGAAGAACCAAAACTAGGAAAATGTACAGGTTTGAGTAATGAAAGTGACAAAGATCACAATCTCTATTGAGGGAATAAAATTTAAACAAAATGGGTAAGCCTACGTGTATTTAAGTGCATGTAGTTCCACTAGATTAAGTGCAGTGCTTAACTTAATTTGGTACTGTTGGCACACTCACTTCAAGTTCCAAAAAGCTTCCAAAAACTATATCCGCGGGATAGCCAAATGTAGGCCTAAGACACAATTATGATATACTTCGGTCTCTGTTTTTTTATGATCAATATTTTGAGCCTAGGCCTATTTGGAAGGTTGTAACTTACAGCGGTACAATCTTCACACCCACGGCCCCCAAATTAGGGCCACGCTTGTGTCCAAAACGGTAACTGCTGCATCGGAGGGAGTACGCAAGCAAACGTTTACGGTATAAACAAAACCGATGATCACGGGGTGAAAATAAGCCAGGTGATCCCTTTTTCGCCTAAAATTTGGAGCATTTTCAACTAAAAACCATACTATGATAGGAATTAAGTGTGGCGTGGCATTCATTGTTGCCAATATATCACTCAAGAAATATACGCATTCCACATCAAAGTTTGTATATGTTTGATTCTTTGAAAGGCAAAGTTGATGACATCATGCTACACAAGGACTATCCCCGTTGAGACTGACATCATGAAAATAATGACCGCTATAAACGATGGAAGTTTCTTTGCAATATGTTTCAGCTAGGCCTATCAAGAATAAATGTTTCTTTGTAGTGTGTTCCAGCTATTAATGATAAATATTTCTTTGCGGTGTGTTACAGCTATCAAATATAAATGTTTCTTTGCAGTATTGTATTGTAAACATAATTAAACACACACACACGGACAGACACACACACACACACCTGGATAACTGGATTACCCAACAGCCGGTGGGTGGCTAATTAAGGGAATCTCCAGACGTATACAAACGCACAAAATTATGTACAATACACACATGAAAAGACGCAAAACTATGTTTGCAAGCAGAATACAAAAACAGTTGGTTTCAGTGAGCAGACGTAAGAAAAAAAGAAAACCTTTGGTGTCAATTGACAAAACGTCTTGTCTGAATGATGAACAATTGTACTGCAGCAAAGATACCAGTGTTGGTATCATCCGAAAGATCAATAAGTCTATCTGCGACAAGGTTCACTTATACGCTTGGATGAGCACCAGGAGCAAGAACATTAATAACATACCTCAGACATTTAAGTCTAGGTAGATCATGAAGGGGAGAAAACAGAAAAAGTGACTTGCATCTTCCTTTAGGTTGTTGCACGAGCAAGCTGCAGAGGACAAAATGTTTTTATCAAATCAAGGGAAATTTTTAAGCTGCCCAAGTACATCTGTGTGTGAATAATATTTTCAAAACGATCGCTATACGCGAAATATTTTGGCATTTCATGCTTAAAGAAAAGAACTTTGCATAATTTTACCTTGAAGATCAAAGTGTGGGAGACAATAAAACGTTGTTGAGGAGCCCATTCCATAGGGTAAAAGTAGAGGGCATGCATTTCATCTTTGCAGCCTAACAAGAACAACAAGAACAACAACAACAACAACAACAACAACAACAACAACAACAAAAGCAACAATAACAGCAACAACAACACGGACAACAAAATTACAGACAAAAAAATAATAATGAAAAAAAATGACAAACAGAAAACCTGCTCATTCCTAACTAAATAGTTCATCATTGACCCAGTATACTTTCATAGCTTCACCCCTATTCAACTTTCAGATGCACATGTTCCCCGCAGGCATACTTCTGTATTGCAGGGATATCCAAGTAGGCTCTCAGGTGATTATAAAATCACACAGACACATGTCTAGACATTTTTAAGTTATGCTCAGTCGATGAAAACGAAACACGAGGCATCGGCTAATAAAACCAAACTGCCATACAGGTAGGTGCAGTATGGCCAGACTGGTATTATGTGCATCAAATTGAAAAAAGATATTGAGATTGGATGAAGAAAAGAAGAGGCAGGTAAATCATCGATACAAAGAAGCAACATATATTTATATATATATATGTTTTGTGACCACGGAACGGCCGGGTACATGTATGTATACACACATACACACATACACACACACACACACACACACACACACATATATATATATATATATATATATATATATATATATATATGTATATATATATATATATATATATGTGTGTATGTGTGTGTGTGTGTGTGTATAGGGGTTGTTAAAATCGAATTTTTGTGTATGTGAACTAGACATTCTCAGTGCTTTTGTAAATATAATTGGATATGGATTGTATTGCATTGTGAACATATTTGTTTCAAAACTGGAACAGCCAATAGCCACCCAGTAGCTATTCGAAGGCGCGTCTAGACATACAAACGTACAGAGGTACCATATACAAGACGCACTGAAAATAACTCGCTATTCTATTTGCAAGATGAGTTCCAGACAGGTGTATCAGTTTTTTGTTGTTATCAGTCGACGAAACGTCTGGTCTGAGTAATAAACAGCTATACAACAGCAAATAGACCGGTGTTTTTTATTTAACCAAACGTCCAGAGCTACAATATGATATAACTTATAAGACTGTACCAAAGACATGCTAGAGTTTGGTGTACCCAAAGAGCAAGCGATACCTGTAATAGATCTCGCGGGTTTAAGTCTGAATAGTTTGTGGAAATGACAACAGAAAAGGAAATGATTTGTATTTTCCTTTATGCAGTTACACGAGCAAGCTGCAGAGGACAAAATATTAATACCGAATAAAAGGATTTTTTTGTTATGCGGCCGAGGTGCAGCTGGGCTGAATAATGTCTGTGAAACAATCACCAAACACAAAATATTTTGGGATTTCATGCCCTCTTGACTAACGCCTTCCAAGTGTATGGTTGGTCTCAGTCGGGAGGGGAAGATGGATCTTCCATGCCTTATATCTGAATTGTCACTCTCACACGCCGCAAAAAATAATGCCAATCTGTTGGTCGTGCGGTACTACTGTTGTTTCTTTTATTTGCACATTTTCTCCCTCATGGCGGTTAAAGTACAGAA
Source organism: Hermodice carunculata (assembly GCA_964020975.1). Lineage (NCBI taxonomy): Eukaryota > Metazoa > Annelida > Polychaeta > Eunicida > Amphinomidae > Hermodice > Hermodice carunculata. Next base: position 70,597,160 of record OZ026612.1, on the reverse strand, counting down.
TAATGATAAATACTGATAAACAAACTATTCACGACATCTTCAGGTAACTGGGTTATCAACACACACACACACACACACACACACACACACACACACACACACACACACACACACACACACACAATATCTGCGCTCCATAACCAACCACTTTCTATGTCTAAATCTATTGCCTTAAAATCACTGCTATCACGTTTGATGTAAAAAGTTTGAAAATTCAAGGTTTTCACAGCCAAATGAATTTGTCGACGAATCCTGGCGGGATGGCATCAAGCACGCTTCGGGGCCTTAAATTCCCGGACACGCTTTTATGCGATAGCGGCCCCTTGTATTCGGGCTTGTATTTACCAATATTTGGTGAACACAATGCACGCTGAGACGTACATACGTTTTCATTTCACGGTCTTGAATTTCCAAGCATGTGCATAATATGTGTGACGTATTATTTTATAACCAATTCAGGTTCTTGAAGTCTTTAATTGTTCATGTGGATTGTCACGGGCATGATTTACACTAGGCTGAAATGAGAAGCCGCTATCAGAGATACACATCCCGGTATTTTGACTCCGAAACATGTTCTAAAACTTACCGCCCAACCGTTTACTTTATTTAAGGCTGATATAGCCTTTTCAAAATATCGTCTGTGTAACTGGTTTCGATCCAAAGGTAAAAAATGAATTCTTCGATATTTCTGCGTTTATACAATTGAAATAGGCAATGACAGGTATGGACATTGATAGTATACAATCAGGCTTTAATGCGGATCTCTGTTATAAATGAGAATGGGCAATTGAGCGACATTTGGGTTTTTGATATAAATACATGAAAGAACGAAGATATCATGATCTGTCTACGTGAACCTGATTGCCATTCATGATTTATTGAACTGATTTAGCCAGAGAGAGCTGAAGTTCATAAAATTGATATAAAAAGTGGTAGGTTCAATAGCATACCACAGAACACCTCAGACGCCTCAGACGTTGAAATGATAGCACGGTAAACAAACAAGAGTCTGGCATGATGCTGATACCCGTTAATTCATTGGATTACAATGTTTGTATCGGACAAGGTAATTGACTAAGGCTTACTCTGGGTTGGTGGCTTGACTGATATTTATGTCTATCGAGGTCTAGTGTGGGCATCCATTGTTTCCAATCATACTCAGGCCAAACTATGCTTTGGCCCTTGAAAATAGTATTAATGTTCATTAGGAGTCCTCTGTGTCAAACCCTATTGAAATCATGAAGCCCTGTTCGGCGACATTAAAAAATAGCAGTGCCCTGAAAAAAGAAAAATAGAATTGACGCTTTGTTATAGGCATCTCTACTGTCTGCATGTTGCCAGTATATCAATGTGATTTGGCACCAAGTAGTAATTTTCCATTTGTTTGCTGTTCAATAAGTACAACACCTAAGGTAAATTTGTTTGTTTTATGGGTTAAAGGATGTATGTCCAAGAAATTAATTACATAAGGAGAAATAAAACTTGCATAGTTTCTTCATAGAAGAGAGAAATTAGAAATTCCGTAGTAAACTGCAATATCCCTTATTTGGTCAAAACATTATATATATATATATATATACTTCGGCACAATACTTGACAGAAACAAATACGATTTTGCTCCATAAATATTATTGTGCATTTTTTCACCTAAGATAAATCTAATTATTGATCATTTAAAGGACTTTTATATCGAATGAGCATACACTCTTCTAATTGTTCGCTATATATCCATACCAGTTTTCTGTGATATCTTAGTGGAACTGGCTGCTGGATATTTTGTACTTTTTCACAAAGTAGAAGTGTTATCACGATTTAGAACAAAAATCAGGCTCTACGATGCTCCCTATAACTTTTTGGTACAAACCAAGCGTATTTTTTTAAACTCTTGGGATGTAATACATTTTCATGCCTAATGGCGTGAAATCTGTTTTGGAATGAAATACTTCTTGTTCTTCTTCTTGTTCTTCTTCTGCTTCTTCTTCTCACAATTTATTAATGTAAAATTGCAACCAATAGCACAAATACAAAGCCCCTAGTGGTCCCTTTATTTTGTGCAGACACTTTGTTACAAATATAACCCCTTTTAAATTGAACCTTTCTGCCACCATGTCATTGCCTCTCTTCAAGAGAAGACTAACCAAAAAAGACGTTGATTTATAATTAAAATATATTTGTCCATCGAACCTACTGGGATGAATTCTTTTGTAAGCATAGGAATACAAGTTTTCACCATACATGATTAGCGTATAGAAAGCATGTAAGAAGCATATTTGTCATATAATGTAGGTGTCATTCGTGTATCCTATGAAAGTGGCAATATAGTTTCATACAAAAAAAATGTGGTAATGCATGTTTAGAGTGTGTGCCAGAATATAGACATGTCAAGAAGCTTTTTATTGCTATGGTAGGGGTGTAATTTAGATTACTGTGCTCTTTCGCTTATTGGTTCAGATGCATGGGAGATGGAGAACCTAAATGAGCACTTTTCTAAATATGCCTCCAGATCAGCTGCAGAGTTTGCCTAACATTTCAACTCAAATGATTTGGCAAATAGCTTCTGCATTTCTCTTCATCTGGGGGTACTTTTTATTTTGCTGAATGACATACATTTTGGAGGAACCAAGAAAATCACTAGGAGAGAAACACGGCACCCGGACAAATGTAGTGGGAGAAAAGCTTCAGACAGGCCGTGAATATAGTTTTTGAGCAACGAAAAAAAACCCTTCTAGACGTTAATATTTTTTATCGTCTTCACTCCAGAATAGGCATGTACTCTACATTATTTGTGGTTCGTTTTGTTGACTTCCGTGAAATTCATAAGCACGCTGTCATCATCATGACAAACATTGATGCAACGGTGAATTGTATATTTGATATCATTGAGTACTGATAGCCATTGATTCTCGCTTCAATACCTCAATATTTTTCTTGTGATAGGTTACAAATTAAATACACGAAAATTTGGAAATACAAAATGTTTATATTGCATGTTTGAAATCAGTAGAGTACCACATCCATTCCGCATTAAGTATTATATGTTCCAATAGTATATTTTCTAAAAAGCATAACAAGATATCACTGGGGATTAATCCACAAATGCAAAGCAAAATCTCAGTTCGTTGCCACAGTGCATTTCACCGGCTAACACTTTACCTCTTGAATGAAAACGTAAAACGTTTAGACTGTATGTATATCTATGAACTTTTCCTGTTTCTAATCCTTGGACATGACGAATTTTAACTCTTTATGAGACAAACAGGATATATCAACATGTTTATTAGAGAATTAGATAGCCAAACTATTATAAGAAATGGCAACACCTGCCTGACAATACAATGATGCTGTGTGACAAGCAAAGGCTCACGAATGGTCATTTTATGCGTGTTAATTTGAAGGAATATGTGTCAACTTTCTGCAGTGCATCATGGTAAGCTTTCAGCCTGGGGTACCATAAATGTAACTCAAACTAAAGATCGTAGATGGCTTTTATTTAAAGCTTGCTTCATTTACTCCTAAAAGTCTTGATAGCCACTGCATCTTTGGGAGAACGTATCCAAACAGGAATTCATCAAGTTGACAACTAATCCAGATTAAATGGGCACTATTCTGAAGGCAAGGATCTGTAACAGCAGCGGCTGACGGCTAGCATCTACAAGTGTATTAATACATCGACAGAATGTATACACTTTTTTAAGGCCAGTAGCAACTTTCACCATGATGCCAGTAGTATCAATTCCGCATTTTGTTTTGGTAAAAAACCGCACTGTAATCGTTAATAAATGTAACACATGTGATGCGTACAGTATGTCTGAAGTTGCGCCTTGAATCGCCATGAATCGTTGAATATCAAGATCAAAAAGCATAATAATATTCACGATATTGTACACGCACAGGCCTGTACCAAGAGCTTGCGTCAAGATCATGGATAGAATCATTCCAGTTCCCTGAATGTTCATTTCATTACGGAATTTAATGCAAGCTAATATATATTTATGCAATGAGAAGCCATGTGAGATCTACAACAAGGTTAAAGCTATCGTATATCCTACAGGCTGAATATAAATTCAAATCTCGTTGGTTAACTCCTTTGGCTGAAACCAAGAAGACAATATGTACACTCATTTCTTCCCGAGTGTCATTTACATGTCAGTCCTGTGCTAAAAATTATGCTGTTCCGGTTGCAACAAAACGGCTGTTGCCGACAAAGGCACTACCAACGTTTGCAGAGGCCAAGAAAACTCACAGAAGTTGATTAGTAAAAGTTGAAGACTGCAAAAGAGGCCACCAAAATGGTCTGATAAAGTGTCAGCAGAAACAGTCTGACATTGTGTCCTGGAGTTAAAAGGTGCTACATGGTACTGCATGAAATGTAGTTGAGGATAGGGATGTGATGTATCCCATACCCAGGCAATACGCGTATGCATAATGATATCAATCTTGGTGCTTGAGGTGGAAATGTGAAGGCTAGGTGGGGTGACTGCAGTGTTGGTTCATTTATTTCGGTCATGTGATCAGCATAAAATATAGATACACCTTTAGGCAAAATTGACATAAAAAGAACATGAGAAAGCTTATTTTAATGAACAGCGCAAGACGCGTGTAGCTAATGTGACGAATTATGTATTTCATATACGGTAGATCACCAGTGGTGGACTGCACTTATTCCGTCAAACCAACGGTGGAGAAAAAAGACACTGACATAAAAATACCGTGTCTCCGGTGTGTCGCCTATTTTTTACTGGTCTGCGTTTGCATTTTGTTCCTTTTTCTTCAACTTGGGTCACTGAAAACCAATTTTGGTGTGGCCACGTGTATTTGTATGTGTATACAGCATGGCAAAGTAATCATGTGCGCTAAAGAGCCAGAAATGACATTATGTTAAACTCAAATTGACGACGTAAGTCATGTATGAATACTCTGAGAGATTTAATTTTCGCGTATAGCTTTCACGCATTAATATACAAATTATAAGCATCTTAATCATAAAATATACAGTTATGACAGCTGCTGATAAGCAGTAGGTGTAATATATTGTACATTTTGCTTATAAAGATAAGTTTGCCGTTCACTGACAGGAACTAAGGAGCAGCTCTCAATTTTATCCTTAGTGGGTAGTGCCATCTACTGGCATCATTACCCCTGATGTGTCTTACTGATCTGGAATTGGGAAAGAAGACAGCTTATTACTGGCGTTCTATCCAGCAGCCCAGGAGCCTCTACAAATGCAATCTCGGTTTACCGCAATCTCACACTTGTTAACAAGATGTTATTTGTAGCACTCAATATGCACTACGGCATTAAAATCAAAATACTTGTACAGATAAGTAAAATCCGGCTGCCACATGTCAGGTATTTCAGAATGTTTATTAAGATATAAAATTCGTTGTTCACGAAGAATAAAATGTTACACAAAAATTAATACAGCCAGATTGCTTGTGTACAATTGAACTAATTATGGCAGGCGTTCATGAAGAGACAGATTCATAACAGTAAGTTGGAGACTTCTTGTTCAAGATCAGTCACGTATCATCCTAGTCTACCCCCCCCCCCCTCTCTCTCTCAAAAAAAAATCCTGGAAATTTCACATTCTAAGCTCCAGCGGTAATTGATATACCTAAAAGCCAACTTAACGATAATGGCCCTGGACATTTTAAATTGCACTGGGGCCATTCTCCTGTTTTATCAACCCATGCCAAGTTCTTGGATGTCCATTGTCGCCACATTTGGTAGTCCCCATTTGAAACGATTCTTAGTTATCACCTAGTAACCAGCTACGGTAGCATCAGGACGACCCTTGAAAACTTGGTCAAACTTATAAAACTAGAAATGTTTGTCGATGACAAGTTGTAAGATTTTGAACGATCTGTTTGCGCAGATTTAAACTTTGAAACCAAAGGTGTAACAGGTAATGTTATTTGCAAGACTTTTGTACCACCGAGACAGCTTATTCGCAGGAGACATTCGTCACAGATTGACAATGTTGGAAACATTAGGCAATAAATTTCCTGGACGTAATTTTTTTGACTCGCAGGTTATAAGCATCATTATACACAAACATTAGATTTTTGGTGTACCCTGATTATATGAACGGGTCTGCCCATAAATATTTCTGTTCTTGCGCATTCAATACTGTCCAGCTCTCCATCTGGGTTCTCGTTGCGTTTGCATTCAATTTCATCCCTGTTTCCCAAATTCATAAACAGCACATAAATTTGGATAAGCGTATCTTCCCCCTTTTAAATCTTTAAGGGATTTCAGGGGCTTTCCATGTAATTTTTTTTTGTACCCTGTTTTGTTATGTACAAGGTTCGCCAAGGTTCGCCACCGACGCGCCTTCGTTTTTGGCTAGCTGCTTTCAATGTTAAATCAGAGCGCGGAAAATGTTCTTCCAATGTTTGCGGCAAATGCAAGGACGGTCATCATTATGCACACGACATTCACTGCCCTTCTTTTCCGCCTCTGCCAACCCAGAAGTGTGGACCAACTTAAATTTTGAGTCACATTCGCACACTATTTTTGTAGTGTTGCTAACTTTGCGAACTTGTACGGAATTTTCGTATGTTTCAACCTGTGTACGTTCTATATAAAAATGTAAAAAAACACCAATATCTAACTATAAGGTCCTTGTTTTCTTTCCAGAATCTAGAAGAATGCACCATTAGTACTAACATTTTTTTAACAGTTTCTGACCTGAACCCTCCCCGTCATTGGCAGTCCCTTTCCCTCACCGGTACGCCTAGAAAGCTCAGCATTTCTCTTCTTCCAATGTTGCCAACCCTGTATTTGTTAAATATTTTGTCCTATTTTCACCTCATCGTAGTCGCAAAGTCCTACTGAAAGCATTTTAAACATTTACAACTTTGGTATCCTTGGACAAGAAGGGTTACATGTATCGTCACTGCTCTTATCGCTTCGTGGAAATATCTTTCGTATTCGTTTCAAGTCCGCGACAATTATTTGTAAGTATGTTTGCGAAGAGGTTTGATGGTCTTGCCAACAAATCATTCAACTTCCATCTGTCTTGCTTCGTTGGCAGAAAGTACTTACGCAATGACCAATGCGTAATCTGGTTTGAGGGTATGCGAAAATCAAGACTCTTGGGGCTATACATTATAATGGCTGCTTTACTATGGTGTAACTCATCGTGTGTATTACCATGATCAAAATAATAAAAACCTCGCACTACAATTCAATTGCGGCCAGCATCAATCGGACTCATTTACACAGTCACTATGTCAGGTACACGGGTCCGTCTGTCTTGTGTACGTTGGCCTGTGGGTTGAACTGTGGAGGCTGATGTCACACCAAACTGATGTGATCCATGGGTAGATCCTAACAGACACATTATTGTTTTTGACAGTCCAAAATTTGTGGAGCTTTTATGTTTTCATTTGTTGTTTGCTAGTTTGTGTTTTTGTTCGGCTTTTGTTTGTTTGTTTGTTTGTTTGGTTTTTTTTTGAAACACGAGACAACATTTGACTACCATCTTCAGAAGTAAGGCTAGTCTACCCTAGAGTTGTACAAGTAAGCACAGCGAATAAAAACAATCCACCGCCGGTGATAGGTTGGGGGGGGGGGACTTCAAATTGATGTTTTTTGTGATACACGTATTGATTTTTGTCTTTTTCAATAGCACACTACAGTGACAAATAATATGTGAAGTTTTTTGGGGGGGTGGGGTGGGGGGTAGGGTGGGGTCCATAGAGTGAGTGTAGCGTCGGTTGTTATTCTGTGAATATCCGTACCAGAAGTTCGAAAAATAAAAATGGTGGCCTGCGGTCATGTGACCTCCATGTCCCCACAAACTGTCTAGTGCGTGCCAAATTTCAGTTTCCTACATTGAAAACAAACGGACTGCTGATTTCAGAACCAGAAAAGATCACGTTGGACACATTGACGGTCTGTGGCAGGCACGAAATCATGTTTGTTGAACTCTGCGCGAGCACTCAGGATGCTTGAAGTCAGCTTAATTTTAAGGCATTATTGCTTTTTGACACGTGACAGAACGTGAAAAATTGTTCTATGGCAGCACGCAACTTTATTCGACAACGTTTCAATCATTACTTGGACAAAGGACAGATTACTTATGTGGTTTTCAGTATATACTGACACATTGTCTTGCGTAACGTACGCCTTTTTATTTTTCCATTTGTTAGTCTAGGAGGGAAGCCGACAGGTAATGTACAGTGTAAAAGCTTGAAAAGCAAGTTCTTGCGATTACACAAGCTCAATGGCCCTTACTGTTTCAGTTTCAACTACTGATATTACAGTTCAAAAAACCTTCGTATCTGGTATTACTCAGAGGACTTTTTGGTCTTCATGTTATTGTGTAGGCTTTCTAAAAATTTGGGAACTGACGGTGTACTCATGTTACTGTGCTATTGGTCCACCAATTGTAGATGACAGGATCATCCCGCGCCATACTAGACTTGCCAAAATTATTTATCAATGACCGATTCTTGTGTACAAAAGAAAACAATGCCTCGTAATATGTTGTCTTTTAATTCTGGTTGAGAAATAAATTGTAGTATAGAAATTCAGATACGGTACCGAGAAAATGCATTTTTGTTCACTTTCGAATAATGCAAATAATGCAATTTGATGTTATTTATTCTCATGCCTCTGCGTCATTCTATGGGTTTATCCATGACAAAGTAATGGATAGCTTTCCATTATTATTATGATGCTCCATTATACACATGTTGAGATCTCCTTGATGACATCAAGGCTTATGTTGTAGCAACGGTGATCCATCACCCGTCCCCCTCAAAATGCGTTGACTGACGTCATCATCACACGCGTGTACATTAAGTAATGGACACATCGAACTTATTTCGAACTACCCTCTCGGTGATTCGTCTATAGTTATGGGAATGGGAATCCTTCCTAAATATAGTTCCGGGGGGAAAAACAATGGGTATGGGTGACTGCCCACTTCAAGACAAAGAAAGGCATCGAAATGTAGCTCTTTTCTCATGTGGTTTATGCTGCCATTTGAATTACATTTCAGCTTTACAAATCAAATTGTCAAAATTTCTGTTTTGCGTCCAAATGTCGAGAAATAGCTGGTCAGAGGTAGACTCAAAATCTTTATGTTTGCTGTTCGTTTGCAGCTTTGCGATTTCTTTTTCATTTTGGACCTGTCGCGATTGCATTGTCATGTGCCTACGAATATCAATGAGCCTGTCTGTATGTTTTACTGAGGTTAGGGCTCAGATCGAAAAGTCATGGGTGTGAAAACATTTTACATAGGACCTCACCCTTAATATATATATATATATATATATACAGAACTGAGGTGCAAAATGCACTCCATTTGTGCAGATTGGCTTAGCACCTTAACCAAGGTGCCCTGCAAGAATTCGTCTGTCCGTAAAAAATTCATGTTCATGGATAAGTTACTGTCTTTTTTCCCATCCACACAATATATCAGTGTTGTCATACACTTTAAATATATATATATATACAGTACATATAAGTATAATATGTAAGCCACTGGGTGTGCTCAATTACCTGGCATCGTGAGTGCTTCTCTTGAAAACGTGATTGTTGTACACGTAACATTGACTGTGTTCAGGCAGCTGTATTTGGACAGCTCTCTCAAGGACTTTCATGCATACTGGGAGTATTTATATAGGTCTGTAATTAGAGGGGCTAGAGGGACTATCTGCTTTGTAAATGGGGGTGACGCGTGCTTGTATCCATATGTTAGAAACGGTACCAGTTTCAAGAGAATCATTCAGGATTTTTGATACAGGTCATGCAACAACTTTGGCAACATCTTTCAGCAGTCCGGCATTGATATTATCTAAACCTGTTTTGGATTTTGTAAGATGTTTGAGTTCATTTTTGGTAAATTCATTAAGAAGAGATTTGAAATTAAACGAGTTTTTGAAATTGGGATATGGATTTTAATGATTTTCCTTCAGTTGTGTGTCCCTTTACACGCCTATGTAAAATTTTCGTGATTAAATATGACCAAAATATGGACAGACAGCCTGGCGCTTTTATAGGATACGTACATGATGCAATGTTTTTTTTCGACTTCACCCTTCCAATATACACAATAAACTTGTGCTTTTTGTATAAATTTTCGCTTGTCTGCTGTGGGATTTGAAGCACACACACACACACACACACACACACACACACACACACACACACACATATATATATATATATATATATATATATATATATATATATATATATATATATATGTGGCACCACATCAAACAATCAATTAATCATTCCATCACCTAAAATAAAAATAAAAGTAAAAATATAAAAATGATACATTAAAAAAAATATACATGTAAATAAATCATGTTTGCTAGTATTTATCTCCAGTCTATAGGCCTGTAGCTTTTTGCATATGTAGTTTGAAAGTAACCTACGTTTCCCAAAATGAAGAAACAAAACTAGACACATATAGGTTTTAATAATTATAAAGACATAGATCACAGTCTTTATTGAGGGAATTATTAAAAAATAAATGGGTAGGCCTGCGTGTATTTAACTGTAGTTCCAAAAATTTTAGTACAGTGCCTAACTTAATTTGGCACTATTGGCACGCTCATTCCTCGCACTTAACTTAGAAGGCACCGAAAATTTGATGACCTGTACTGCTGGTATTAATGCATTTTATTTCAATTTTCCCATCTATCCATATGCGCTATGTTTCTTTTTCAACTTTGTACAGAACTGGAAGAGTGTCCAAAGGACACGGATGCCCCCACCTGTCATTGTCCCCATCAGCATTGGAAAGAATATGGTATGTAACTGGTGTGTGACCTAAAATATTTTTGAGATACATGCGACACAGATGTGACAAGTCTAGCGTCGAATCAACATTTTCCATAAATTAATTAATGATTAATTAACACAAGATATTTAATCCAAGGGAGAAACAAAACCCCAGGTGCACACTTTCATATATTGATAGATGTTTCCACAAAGTTTCATTGCTGAAGCTCAAATACTTTTTGAGATACATGCCACACAAATGTGACAAGTCCGACGTCGAATTAACAGTTTCCCGAGTGAATGGATGATTAATTAAGACTGTATAATCAACCCAAGAGACAAACAAAATCCCACGTGCACGCCTTCATATATTGATAGGTGTTTCCACAAAGTTTCATGGTTGTACCTCAAATGCTTTTGGAGATATGTGTGACACAAATGTGACAATTAATGTCGGACGGACTACGGACAAGGGCAAATCTATATGCTACCCCCCCCCCCCCGCCCCCGTGGGAGCATAAAAATGCGTCTTGTAGTGTTTTTAAATTCCAGCATTCACGGAAATAACTACGGCCTACGCCCACGGTATACAAAAGTCGGAAAAAACAGTTACTTTTCCCTTCCCGTATGTATGGTCTATGGATGATTAAACATAAGTTTGCATTTATGAATATAGTTTCAACATCAGTATAACTCCTACCCGGCAGTAACCTCGCGACCATTGGAGGACAGTAATTTACGTTTCCGTATACATTGTCATCAGTGCACGCGTTTATGATGTCCTTTATTTCAGGTCGTATCCATTATGTGACAATGGTAAATATTTTTTCTGCGACTGACTTATTTTCTGGTTCCATATGAACGACAAAGGTACAATGAGATGGTATTTTGTGCACCCGATTATTGGGAGCTGTCCGTGGACTGTCACAAACACTGGCACATGACTGAAAAAGATGAAAGGTCAGGAGCGAATGTGGTCGCTGTCCAAACAAATGTTATCTGGTTATGGGATAACACACCCTGCAATATACAGTAGTTATTGGACATACACATAACGGTGACCAGCTGACTCAACCTGCTACAGACTGTTCAACCCTAGACCTGGGTATGGAGCAAGATCGTTCCTTGTTTGTTCATGTTTTCCTTCCATTTTTTTTCATCAATTGAGTCACAATGGTTAAACACAAGTTTTGTTACAATGTTACTTTGCAACAACATCTTAGACCAGAGTTGTCATTTGACATTCGATTCACAATTAAGTGATACATTGTAACAGTCGTAGAATTACTACAGCTATACGTTGCTGTTATGCAAGCTTTGAAATCAGAATCATACTGAAGATTAATTTGTCAATACTGTAAAAAATATATAAATATATAAATAAAAAATCACTATTCGTGGTTTTATGAGTAATGCCTAATTACGAATCCTTCCATTGGGCAGTGATGGGACCGTATTTGACAACAGCAGCAGCTTTTTCTTGCCAAACCTATCCTTAACATCGTCATATTGGACAAAACAAAGTCACATTCCACATAGTGTTCGCTACGCTGGTTAGATCGGTTCCCAGGGCCACGCACTTGTTCCTGTAAATCTTGACTGTGCGGGTCCACGCTCTCCGTAATTTTAGGTCTTTGGGGGAATGTAAACAAGCTGTAGAACTTGTGTTGCTACAATACGGTCTATGCATAAGTTCACCAAGCGGTGAAACCCCAGCGGAGATTCCAATGTCAGAGCCAGGCGCGCATAGGTTTCTGGGTAATTTGCGGGCCGCTCAGAGCCTCAGTCTCACCGCACAGGCTACAGCGCTGTTGAACACACAAGTAACGAGGAGTGAAACACGGACCATGATTTCTTCAAAAAACAGAATTTATGGTGGCTGAAAAAGTGTTTGAAAGACAAAGGAATATCAGTTGATGCAAGGAATAAATCGGCACTTTTATTTTTGATATTTGTCATTTTGACGCTTCTTCCTGCCAATCCTGGTATCAACATTACAGCCCACTACACAACAGTCAGTGGTGGTTTACCATGATAATTCGCCTTGTCACTCAACGTTCTAACTATCAATGATTTCCGTACTCCCTCCGCCAACGATCTACAATGGTAAACTTCTATACAGCTCCTGTAGTTGGTCCATTTCATGCTTTTCTGTTCATGTTGACACGAACAAGATTAGTGTCCGCCATCATGCATTATCGTGACCACTTTTGAGAAGGTGCACAGCGCGCCATCTGGTAGCAAAAAATCAGCCCGCATGCGTTGCTTTCGTAATGGGACAACTGCCGGGGTTTTCCCGCTTGGTGAACTTATGCATAGATCGTATTAACAGCAACACACCAACCCATCCTGTGCGGGAAAAGGGACGAAAATGAAAATTTCTACCTACATTTTTAATCCTGTTGGTTTAAACATATTCTATTCCAAAAAAGAAAACAATTGGGGAAAAGGCAAGGTCCTATATTGACCCTTCTGGTCAGAAGAAGAAAATCCTGTTGATAAAGGGTGAATAAGTTTTGTTTAAACCAAGTGACACTTGAGAGCCATCGCTCGCGAGCATGGTCCGAGTCTTCCCTGTCAGCCAGCGGTGTTGCGTTTGTGACGTCACAAGCCTTGTGGGTGTCGGAAATGAACGGAAAGCCACGAGTGAAGTTCGGTGAGTTTTTAAAATAAAAATTTGAATAAAAGTATTATTTTGACATCCTTTTTTTAAAAGTCGCACTGTATGGTGAGAACAACCAATGAGTCACCCATGTATCAAATTTGAACATGGTCAATCAAGAGGACCTTTAAAAAAGTGTGCAAAAATTTTCTAGAACTATAACATAAGGAAATCACGAATACGTTTTTGTTCTCAATTACATAGAAGAGTAAGTCAGACATCGGCTTATTTATTCTTCGTATTGTTTGGAATGGGCTTGAGAGTGTCTATAGATAAACTGAATTGAATTTTTCAGTTTTGAACGTCCAGGTGTCTCCTGAAATATTGCATTGTGTTTAAACAAAATCTCATTTAGGTGGTTCATGCATCAAAAATACCTTCGAGATTTAAAAAAAAATACTGTTCAAAGAACGCAGTACCCTTCGGCCGCCTTCAATCTCTTTTGCTGTAAGTGAATAGGAATAGTTTCCCATAGTATCAGTTATAGTTACCAACACAAATACTATTATTGTACACTTGACCTTTGACCTCAAAAACATTAGGTCAAATATAGAGATATAACCTTGACTTTCATTAGCCTTCTAGATCACCCTATGTTGCTTCTTTTGTTTTAAGATTTAGATTTCTAGATGCACAATGTCACTCAGTAAATTTGTGACCCATGCGTGACCTTGAAAATTAGGTCAAGGTCAATTATGCTTGCAGTGGTGTACTATCATATGCAATTTGAAAGTCCTGTCTCAAAAGCTTCTGAAGTTATAGTGGGTAAACAAAATTTCAATGAATAGGTCACTGTGAGCCAGATACTTGACCTAGTGACCTACTTTTGATTCATGACACATTTTTGGTTATGATACATGTGTGTATGAAATTTCATGTAGCTGACTTAAATACTTCTTTATACCAATACCACCATTGTGCACTTGACCTTTGACCTCAAATATAGAGCTATGACCTTGATTTTCAATAGGCTTTTAGATCACTCTATGAAACTTCTTGTGTGTAAGATTTAAATTGCTAGATGCAGGCTTTCAATAGTTAGAGCGGTAACATTGCTTAGCAAATGTGACCACTGTGTGACCTTGAGAATTACGTCAACTATGCATGCACACAAAGTAGGCCATATAGGAGTGTACTATCATGTGCAATTTGAAAGTCCTGTCTCAAACATTTCTGAAGTTATAGTGGTAAACAAAATTTCAATGAATAGGTCACTGTGACCCAATACTTGACCTAGTGACCTACTTTTGATTCATGACATATTCTTCGGGTGTGATACATGTGTGTATAAAATTTCATGTAAGTGACTTAAAAACTTTGTTACTTATACCAATACCACCATTGTGCACTTGACCTTTGACCTCAAAAAGTAAGTCAAATATAAAGCTATGACCTTTACTTTCAATAAGCTTCTAGATCACTCTATGAAGCTTCTTGTGTGTAAGATTTAGATTGCTAGATGCAGGCTTTCAATAGTTAGAGCGGTAACATTGCTTAGCACATGTGACCCCTGTGTAACCTTGAGAATTACGTCAAGGTGAACTATGCTTGCACACAAAGTAGGCCATATAGAAATGTACTATCATGTGCAATTTGAAAGTCCTGTCTCAAACTTTTATGAAGTTGTGGTGGTAAAACCATGGGACGGACGGACGGACAGACGGACGGCACCGGGTACGACAATACCCGTCGGCCTCATAAGGCCGAAGGGTAAAAAAAATCACAGATATTAATAGTAATTTTAAACATACAACAGTTGAGGAAAAAATATGCGGTGTGGGGGTGTCAGCAAACCTATGTGTTCGGTGTATGGGGGGCAAATTTTACGTGTGGTCTTACTATTTGTATGAAATACAGCGGAGCTCTTTTAAATAGTACTCTGTGCTGTAAAGTGGTACCCACAGAGCTGATGAATACCTCTCCCTGGACTAACGTCTGTTGTTCTCCCAAGTGACAAATTTTCTCGTGGCCTTACTATTTTTATGAAACACGGCGCAGCCCTGTTAAGTGGCACCTTCTGCTGTAAAGTGGTACGTGCAGAGCGCCTGAATACTTCACCGTAGACTTTTGTCTATCGCTCTGCCTTAGAGGTTAGCCGGTCTGTATGTATATTTCAAACGCCACCAGAAAGGCACATTTTTTTATAGTTCAATATAATCAAAAATACAACAGATATCTTTTCCTAAGTGTATCCTATTTTAGTTATCGGTACTACAACGAAAATAGAGGGTAAGATTGTACCAGCCATTAAAGTTAAAGTGTACGAGTCCAAAAAATAAAATGCGGCGCTCTTTGTTTATAGGTAAGATACACGGTTTTCCCAAAGCCATTTACCCCTAAATTTCAAGGGTTTTACCTAAGAACTTCATGCTTTACAATTGATCTTCCCATTATTGCAATATGTATGTCGAATTATCTTCACAAAAATTGGGCCATCCACGTACTCTGTCGGGTGTATTCTGGGGATACTGAGAAACTTTATAATATTGGCAAAACCACGCCCAGGTATTTTAGTGTGAGCATCTCTTCATCAAATTTCATGTTATTCTCAAATTTCCAACTTTTGCCAGAGGACCTATATTTTATCATCTTAATTTGTCTCATTACAAGTATATAAGGTCTAAATTCAGAAGGGAAGTTCACTGAGCAAAACTTGAGGAGAGAAATGTGCAGGATTGAAAGCACAACGCTTTTTTCAGTGATCACTTGCGATCAGGGATACATGTAATACATACATATAGATTTACATCTTGTATAGACAATGATTTTCCGTTTCACCATTTAGATGATTTCGCTTCAGTTCCATTTTGCAATTGAAATCTACACAAAATAATTCAAATGATAAAACATAATTCATATTTTAGCGAATGTAAATGCACCAATCAATATTGTAGCAAATTCTGGTAATTCCGTTTCATCACCGGAAAAACGGTAATCTTGCATCTGATGTTTCCATTTTTCATAAAATGTCAATAAGTTAGGATTATTTATTCGTCCTCACAGCTTGGATCATCCAAAACAAAGAACGAAAGTTATATAGCGACATGATGTGAAGGGATGTTTTTCTTATCGATCGACCTCTAAATTAATTATACAGTAACAATTTCTCAATTTGGGTACTCTCTCTCTCTCTCTCTCTCTCTCTCTCTCTCTCTCTCTCTCTCTCTCTCTCTCTCTCTCTCTCTCTCTGTCTCTCCCTCCCTCTCCCTCTCTCTGTCTCTCTCTGTCTCTCTCTCTCTCTGTCTCTCTTTCTCTCTCTCCCCCCGTGGAGCCCTTCGCTGTTATGAGCCACTGTTGTCGAAACGAACTAGCTCAAGTCAATACAATAATGCATATGATATTTAAATTCTTTACATATATATATATATATATATATATACATATATATATATATATATATATATATATATTCAATTAAGGCCAGTTTCAGGAAAAAAATTGTTTGGGTCAAAAGCCTTCCTCGGCACATTTCACACACAATGCCTGCAAAGCGGGTCGATGAAAGTTGTTGACTCAGTCTTAAACTTAGCAATTAAAGTGCCAGTGTTTTACTCTATAATGCCTCAACGAAACACACTTTTAGAAATACTACAGTTAACGAAAGGTCTGTGATAGCAGCCCCCCCCCCCCCGACCACAGCTGCCCCTGCCACTGTAACAACCTGCTCCATCCCCTTCCAGTCCTCTGCTGTATAATGCAATGCAGGCAAGGAAAAGGAAAAATCGCCAAATAGAAATTTTGCACTTTTTTTACCCTCAGGAAGCTGTATGACTTTCATTGTCTTTAATTCTCAGGGAATCTTGTTAATGTTCCTCTATATATGATTGCACCTTGTCCTTCCATCCGTCCTTCTACCAAAGCTTGTTTGGGCCATATTTCCCATACCGTAACACCCACACCAGCCAAATTTTGTGCGTGGACGCTTTATAGGATTGGGGTGTGCCAAAAAAAGTCACTGTGACAATGACCTTGACTTTTGACCTTCCATCAAAGTTAAGCTTACCTGGGCCATAACACCTGCTGCTACTAAATTTGGTGTATAAAATTGCCTTAATGACCTTAACCTTGTGACCTTTGACCCCATATATTTTAGCTTGTCCGTGCAATATTTCCTATACTGTAACAGCTACACCTACCACATTTGGTGTGTGTGTGCGTGTGTGTATGTGTGTGTGTGTGTGTGTGTGTGAACACGTGAAAGGATAAGTGTGTATCACACTTCAAAACTTGTGTCACTGTGATCTAGACCTTGCTCTTTGACCCCTGTAAAGTTTTTGTAGAGTTAGATATGGCTAAATGACCTTAACCTTGTGACCTTTGACCCCATATAGTTTTAGCTTGTCTGGGCTATATTTCTTATACCATAAAAGATACACCTGCTGGTGTGTGAGCACTTAATGGGACAAGGGCGTGTCGCGCATTGGAATACCCTAGGTAGGTTACGATCTAATTCAAGGGAAAAAAATGTGCAGATGTTCTACTATAGCCATGCCTATTACCATGACTAAAATAAATTTGATTAAAGCTGAGATACAGCACCACAAAGGAAGAAAAAGATGAAAGAAAGATTAAAAAAATGCCAGTCGCTGCTGGTTTACGGGGGACGGAGAGATTGGGTAGCTGTGAAAGACATAAAAATCAATGTAGAAATTGACTGGTCAATCTCTATAAGCTTCTCCCTTTTTGGGGAAGAAGGGCTTATATGTAAAGATCATATGAAGCACAGACCAGTAGCTTATGTTTACATTGGTTTTTACGAGTCATTTTCTGAATAATTAAAGTGGTTAACTCTGATACTGGCAAACAATAAATTGTGTGGCAAAATATAGGCCCTAGGCCTGAATGAGAATTTGAAATGACTGTTAAATCTCGAAACGTTAAAAATATACCACATTACATAAAGTCATGATCTCTTTTGCCTTTATTATCGTCTGATAGACACACTAGTGAAGTCAGATAGTTGTATTTCTGAAAATTGTCTGTGAGTTTTACATCGTATTCACAAATAAATGACAATTTTAGGTGCAAACTGCCATCCTGTACAGCAAACTGTCATCTCGTGTAACGCAACAAACACCCCCATACAGAATATTATGGACTCGCCCTAGTTAGAGGCCAACAGCGGGAAGTACAAGTCTTGTTTGAAAATTATTCTCTGAATGCCAAGTTCAGGAGTGAATCAACAGCTTTCCGGGGCGCAATGCGCGCAAAGTGTGCGGCGGAAAGCTGTTGATCTGGACCAAAAACCTACCGGAACTGCAAGCTTGTTGTTGTTGTCATGAAAGATCTTTGCGTGAGGAATTTGATTGTGATATGATTATAGTGATTTAGGGTTCCATTCGACTATAGTAGGTTACGGTAATGGAAGAGTTAAGTGATACTGCCTGATGATAGCCAGCAGTCTGCACCCAACTATAGCATAAAATAGACAAAAGACAATTTGGTGAAGATAGAATGTACATCATTACCTTGTTCACTATGGACCAACCGACGATCTTATAGGCAGATTGAAAGATATGTTTATTGAAATGGGTTATAAAGGTGGCCACATCTGTCATTATTGACAACAGCTATTTAGGAACTTGTGTACATATGCTTATTTACCATGTTTATGTCTGTGTACCGTTACACAAAACATATTGTTTTTCAAAGTTCTGTCTGTCTGTCTGTCCGTCTGTCTGTCTGTCTGTCTGTCTGTCTGTCTCCCTCTCCGTCGACATTTTGTGCGGAGCTTTTCTCAGATACCACATATGCTACAAACGTCAAACCTGGCATGGTAGTATACCTAGTAGGGAACTTGTCTTCTGTTTTGGAATAATCAATATGTTCAAAATTATGAAAATTTATGTCATTACAAAATATTTAATAACTGAAAAACTAATATAGCCAGGGACACAATTCCGAATTAAATCCATAGGTTTATGAAGATTGTATATCCAGATTAACAGTTAAAATTATAAAAATTAGGGAACTAAAAATTTTGAATCTTTAGTAAATTCAAAACTAATTGAGATACAGACACGATTCCATGTTTTGATATACGTTTGTTATGATGGGCTGTCTTATGCACATATTTCCGGATATGGAATGGGCAAATTTCTGGATTTATAGCAATTAAAATTAAATTGGGCCCATTGTTATGAGAAAAATTAAATCTTTACTTCTGATAAATAAATGTAGATAGTGGCACAATCCAAATGTTATTTTATGTAACAAGTCAACAACAAGTAAGTTTGTATTTGCAACATGTTTGAAAAACAAAGAAAATTTAACAGTTCGCACAGTTCTCATTTTGAAGCCACGCAGACAGATTTGCTGTGAGCCAGGGTTAATTTTCATCGCCTTCTTTTGTCGGGGCATTATTTTTTCTTTTTTAGGTACTGCTCTTTTATGTTATAATGCTCTACTATAAACACATTAGTGACAGAAATAAGAATTTTGATACAATAAATGCACTTTATCTAAATTTGAAGATTTTTTTCATTATTATTTTTTTTACAACAAATAGCCCAAGCAAGCGTAGGGAACTTGGCTTTAACTCATATCTATAAATATTTTTCCTGTATTAATTTTCATAGGGAATAATTTTATTATATGATGTACATGTTCGCAACAGTAATGCCATAAACACGCTTGTTTCCCTTTTCAAGAAGGGACAAATCTTATAGATGCGGCTTGCTTTTATGGTGTGGCTCTCTGTAGATGAATCGTAGTAATAAAACTTGCCAATGTCCACGAGATAAAAAATTCATATGTATGCATGATATAGGCCCACATGTATGTGTTTGTTCATACATGGATGTACATTTACGCCAACATC
>OZ026612.1:70441932-70571932 GCA_964020975.1 Hermodice carunculata | reverse complement strand
TCAAGTTCACACTCATGTGTCACGCCTGACGATACCAGAGCATGTCTGAGCAATGACTGATAATCCTTGATACGATGAAGGTAGTGGGATCAGTTTTCATATGATTATTACGCCTGCAACAAATGGACCAGGAAATATAATTCCAATTTAAACAACGGGACCGTAACATTAATGTGTGCAGCTGACTTGGTGCGCACTGACCGATGGTTGATGGGGTATGACTCCGTGCAAGGAATTTTACGCGCAGGTGAATGCTTGATTTAAATTTTTCAAACTGCCCTGTGAAGTTGGTTATATGGTCAATGTCAATTTTATGTAAACGTTTTTAGAATTACAAAGAGCAATCAGCAAGCGCTTCATCAAAGGTTTTGCTCCTAAAATAGTTCTAAAATTATAATCCAGTGATATATTGCACAAAATTATCTCTAAATATTTTGTTTTGTCAATGTAACCTCAATGCAATGCAAACCTAGCCCTTACAGCCCACCACTAAAATTGTATCTAAAAAGAACAAAACAAAAACAAAAACAAAATAACAAAAAAAACCACCAAAAACAAAACAAAACAAAACAAAACAAAACAAAAACAAAAAACCAAAAAAAAAAAAAAAAAAAAAAAAAACCAAAAAAAACAAAAAACAAACCCCACCTTTAAAAATTTTGTAAAAATACCATTCCATTTCTATAATTCTAAGTTCATATTTGGAATCATTTAAGTCCTGTCTTTTCCTGTCTTTCTACATGCCAATTTGATGACGTCACATATTGAAATACAAAATTCTAACATGATAAGAGTTAAGGAGCCAACTAGATGGCTAGGATACCATCATGTGACTGTGAATAGGGCAGGGCAATTTCCAGAAACCTCCACTGCAAGGCGCGAGTCATCGCTTTCATCCGGGTACTCGCCTGCGGGTGAACATTGGTCTCAGCTGATTTGCAAACACTGTGATAACATTGTACGTATCGGCAATCAAAGTGCCAAAAATGTTCCTTTTCACGTAATATCTACTAATAAATTTTCCACACACGAAAGATAAGATTGTATTATAGCAGAGCATGAATGCATTTGTTCGTATGTTGTGTTAAAAAAGTGGAAAATCCATTTGAACCGCGGTGACCGGGAACCGCATTCTGCTTGTCACATTCCTGCGAAGCGCCACTCGACTATGTGAATGGTCGAAAGAAATGCAATAATAAAGAATATTCTTCGACAGTTATTAAGATAATGCAGTGATCACATATAACGAATTATCGACATAGCACATAATATGGACTCAACAGCATAAGGATTTCGTAAGACTCCTGTTGCAAGGATTTAATGTGACCCGGTTCATCGCGGGCGATAATGGAGAATCGAGTAGGATAAAACAACATTGGTCATTGCGTTTTGAGAACAGCGTTGCCAACCTGCCAAACTTAAAGCCGGGAGATAGAAAGTAAAATTAAGGGAGATTGATAAATTAATATGAAATATAGAAGGGAAATATTGATGAATTTCCGGGAGGTGACTCAAAATTCTCAAAAATCCACACTTTTTCAAGAATTTTAGGCATAAAATTCCGGGAGTCTCCCGGGTAATTCGGGGGGTTGGCAACACTGTAAGAAGTCGATTGTATTTTATTTGCCGGGTGTGTTGTCATTTTGTCAAAAATAAAGACAAGTAGACAACCTCATCAAAATATGTTATTGTAGATGAATTCCCAAGTTTTACAGTGTTACTGTATGTGTGTGGGTGGGTGGGTGGGGGATCGGCAGGTAGCGTTGAAATTAATTAAAATTAAAATCAAATGTGATTAACTCCACAACAATATGGATTGGGTTGATTCCTTGATTGCCTTACTTTCTACAAAAAGTATTTATTAATGATTACATTATCATGATTATGAGTTACACTTGGTTATTTCATTCGCCAAGAAAAACGCTCAGTTTGCACCATGCGTCAACACATCATAGTATGCGACGCTACTCAGGTTGATCCGCTATTGAATACCCGGATGAAAAAGCTGTCCGCAGCGCCACATGGCGGTCAATGAGAGAACGCAGAGTTATTGCTCTACCATATTCTTCAATGGCCACACTGCAGGTGGAATGCATCAATTGACTCCTTTCACAGAACCAGCAAAGCATACACTTTTCTCACCTCCAGCTGACTGAAGAGGGCATCGCGGGGGTGAACACTTGTGGGCACAGGGTAACGCATGTTAAAAGTACTAATCTTTAAAGTAAATTTGAGGTCAATTATAGAATAATTAACCTAAATTGTAAACATTTTGGATTAATATGCCTGTCAACATCAGTAAAGTACCAGGAATTTTTAATTTGAATATGTTAGAAACTGTTTACAGGCAAAATTATGGAGACCCTCATATGGTAGTCCGTATCTGTGTACTGACCACCCACACTTGCATAGGTGTCAATTGGTTTCTGACACCTATGGGGTTAATCAGCAGAGTAGTTTTTGAAAACTTTAAACTGAGTACATTTTGGCAGTCTGTGCTCATGATGCCACAGCATATTATGGCTCCGTGGGATATTACCATTCATATAAGTGTGGTGTTTAAAGGGCAAAACACCATTGTTTCAGTAATGGCAGACACGTCACTGATTAGGCAAGCTTTACTGCCGTAAAATAGTCTTAACCTATCGTAATAAGTTCAAAATTTTATGAAAGGTTTCATTAATAGTTTAGAGGCCATTTTCTTGCCATAATTAAACTTGCCCAGCTGAGATATTCGTGATATTATACCATGTAAACCTTGCTCTGTGGAAAGTGGGTATGTTAAAACTATACAATCAAGTAGTCTTACCCCAGCAAAGGGGCTTTCTGTAGGCATTGGAAGTGAGAAAATCACTGGGCACAATGGTCCACCTGTGGGGGAAAGTCCTGAATTATAAGCATTATCCTGTGACATTATGTGCTGAATGCTCTACTGTAAAGAGAGGGGAATAAAACTAACATCTTCAAGGTGTGGCTGTCTTTATTTCATGCATGGGGAGAGGTGATTCTGACACCTTTGAGTCAATTACCTGCATAGTTTTTGACACCTGTGCACTGAGTACATTTTGACATTCAGGAATGTCTGCTCATTATCATGCAGCAGCATAGTCAACAGTACTCACTCAACAGTCATTTATGTATGTGTACACTCTGAAAAGATCAACTCAGAACAAGGTTCTTGCTAACATTACACTGAGGAAATGCATTTTTTCCCCGAAATTGCCGTCCTTTACTGTGATAAGTTTCCCTTTTCTCACTGCTGTGTAAACATTGCTGCAGCTGAGTTGCCACACTCTTTTCATATACACAGCTATCTGAACATGCATTCATATTTTCCCATCACCCGAGGTTTGTTCCTGGATAGGTGCCCATATTAAAAGTATACAAGCAAGCAGGCTTGCCCCCCAAAAGGGGGTTCTCTTGTGAATGGAGACAAGAAAGCAGTTGTGCACAGTGGCTCCACTTGTGGGGGGAAAGTCCTGAATTACGGCTATGGTATCCATTGGTGTTTGCACCCCCTCGAGAAGATAATTATCTTCAATGGCTATTTTCCCACTGTTAATAATGATTCCCCGTGTGGAATATACCTGCAAAATCTTTTTACAATAAAAAAGTATTTGCAAATCAATCGTGTATTTGTTTTGTGTTTTATCCTCAAATCTTACAAAAATGAACTATTTAAAATTGTAGAAGCGTCGCTGCTTTAACGGTGTTCCTGTCCACAAGATGGTGCACCCTTCCGGTGTTTGAGGGAGGGAGGGAGCTTTGTTGTTGAAACAGTGGACAAAGCACAGCTAGCGCCGAAATATTTACCTGGTCTGAAGACAGTTATGTGATTAAATTAGTGTGGAACCTAGAAACATATCAGAACAACCATTGAGGAGTTCATCTTTCCAGAAGAAGCTCCACTCTCGTATTTATCACAGCTTGAGTGTATTTGATTCAACCACCGACTCGTGAAAGAAAAATCAAATATCACTAAAATATTACGTGCAAAGTTTCCGCGATTAGCGTATGTCCAATATCTCTCGTGTTCCAATTGTACCGATCATGCATCATGTATTGTTCACATAAATCAGAAAGGGCGATTAGTTCTAGTGCAAAACCTCTTTGCATACCAGCACAATTTATGTTCTCAATCAAATATGGTTTAATCATGAATCTAAACTCACGTGATTGTTCTGTGATCTTGGGCGCTAGGAACCCCCTATGTATGTGTTTCATGATGTAATTCCTCAACAATTGGCCGAGCAGACAACAGAAGACGCCTTTGTAAGATTTTGCCCAATAGTGAACAGAAAAAGCAACTGATTATGATACTACTTCTACTGACGAAAACGATCACGACGACGACGACGATGACGTGCGTCCTGGGGTCTAACCGGTTGTTTTCGAGGAGTCATGTGCAGATAACATTGTGCTTATGGCGAAATCTCAAGAAGAGTTTACCGGATATGTTAAACATTGTAGGGGGATATGGGAACAAATGAAGGTTAGAGTGCAGCCAAGACAAAAGCCAAGTTATGACACTGGGAAAGAAATCAGATGGCAATAGAAAATGGAGGATTGGGAAATTCCAAATTCCAGAGGGGACAGAACATCTGATTGAAATTAGAGAGGTAGATGAATATGAATATCTTCGGGTAAAGAGAGAAGCGACAGGTAAAACTATGGTCAGGTACCATATTGAAAAGATAACGCGAAAGATGAACCGTACAAAAGGAATGATAAAAGCCACAGCAATAAATAGTTTTAATAGGGCATTCACAGCTCGAGTGCTGTGGGATGGAGTTGCAATACCAGGGATGCTATATGGTTTCCATGTTATCGCGATAAGTGCGGGGGAGGTCCAGACCAGGGTATTGAGAAAGCACAGAATGAAATGGGAAAATGGATTCTGGGAGCACCGTCGTGTACAGCAACAGAAGCAATCTTAGGGGAGTTAGGACGGAATAGCATAACTGACAGAATTGCCAAAGCCAAGTTGAAATACTGGGGATATTTACAATCAGTAAGTAAGGACAGATGGTGCAGAAAAATAGATATTGAAGCTGTTACAGAACAGACAAGATGGATCAAAGACATAGATAAGTTAGCAGAAAGGTGTAAATTGAGATGTTTTGATGAGTTGAGGATTGGAAAACATCTAGGGAAGGTATGGACCGAAAGATTGAACAAGGACTGGTGAAAAGGAGTGAGGGAAACAGTACGCAAAGATCATCTAAGGTTTTAGATAAGCCAAAGAAAAGTACATGCTGTGATGGAGGGAAGGGTTCCAAACTTTTGGTCCAGAGTAGGGCAAGAGTTTTCGATTTAGAGAATATAAGGCAGAAATGGACTGCAGGTAGCAATGGTAAGTGAAGAGTTTGTTCCCAGGAGGCAGACGAGACGGTTGACCATTGGTTGGTATGGTGTGGTGCATGTAGAGAGATGAAGGGCAATATAGTTAGGGAATGGCAGAATGAAGATCATAACTGTAAGGGCTTAGAGAAAATGCGGCGCTGAGGAGAAGGAGAGCATGTGGCATGGATTTTAGGTTTGACAGGGGTTTTTGGAGGTGGAAAAAAGGGGTCATAACTATACAGGACTTCCTGATAGGGTGCTGGGGAAAAAATGGAATGTCAGAATTAGAAGAAAACCGAATTAATTAGAATAACAGATTTGGCGAAAGGAAAGCGTAAGGTGGTAGTGCTTATCAGGGGTCCTATGACTGTTTGCAAAGGACATGGGAAATGCCTGAGCCTTAGAGGCAGGGACAGGGTGAGAGGGAAAGTTTTTTTCCCCTGGCCACCTGTATCAGCAATGATACAGAACTGTGGCAAATACGTGGAATGCCACAGGCTTACTATTATTATTATTATTATTATTATTATTATTATTATTATTATTATTATTATTATTATTATTATTATTATTATTATTATTATTATTATTATCATTATTATTATTATTATTATTATTATTATTATTATTAGTTGGGACGGACCGAAAGACGACGACCCATCCTGTCAAATCGGCTGAGGCGAGGCAGCCAGTGACAATGACTCTGTCCTCTGTGTAATGAATATTTGTGGCTGGTTTATAGTTCCATCACCAGAAAAATCGTTTCACTAAAGGTTTACCCTCTTAACATTTTGCTACAGCGATGTATCATAGAAATATATTTGCATTCACACGCAGAAAACAACATGGTATCATTAGACTTAGAAAATACCAAGGCAACGCCTCTTATTCTAAGGTTTATTATGTGATTGTTCTTGTCACGTAGGTCAAAGTTATTCTAATGGGCAAATGCAACTGGGCAGAATCTGATGAAAATTAGGTTATTTATACATATTGTACCATCTAACAGTCTGTGTAAGTAAAAGCGGTCTGTCATTATTTTCCAACAAATACTAGTAATAAACACGTCAGGCGACTGAGCGAATGTGAGCCTTCTGTTTGGAATATGAATACAACAGACTGCTTTAGAAATTTTTTTACACATATTCTTTGATCAAACGGATCTTATGTTACAGTCCCAAGAATGCTAGATATAAAGTGACATGTAAAACCACCAAAATGTTTGTGGCTATATTGTTTTATGTTGCGTAGAGCACATGTCGATGTAAATTAAATCTAGACATGCAAGATATTCTTTGATTTATCATTTAAAATATGGAGTAAAGGTAAGTTTCAAAAATGTTTGATTCATTATCCATTGAAGAGGTAGGACGAGAAAATGAAATCAAACGAATACCTAAAATTTAAACACATAAATATGTATGAGTAGCCAAACTAAGATGACATATCAAGATAACAACAAACATATGTATTGCTAGACTTGTATCAGCCAACAGTTGTACATGATATAAACCACACATACTTGAAAGATGCAGGTTAGGTGAAAATGTAAACTCATCACCAGCCCATGCCGTCTTGTGAAACACCCATCAGTTTTAAATGTAGAGAAACGATACCTCTCAATCCTTCATGATCTGTTGCGAATGGGCTACGGGCAGATTAGTTTCATAAATTGGTATCAAAGATTCTCCAATTTATTCTTCCAGCCAAGGTTTTGAAAATGATTGGCATTATATTAAGTTGCGCCTTACATACAGTTCGTAAAAAATCGTTTTAATTTTGCCTCTGATCTTGCTCTGTTCAATATTCATACAGTTTTATTCGGAAGCGCACCTTGCAACTTTGAAAGCAATATGACTTTTTTTGGCTTTGGAAGAATATCTTCAAAACTTTAGCAAATGTCGCTTGCAAACCAATCTTAACTCACGACCGCTATCAGTGAAACATGAGTGGTAGTACAATTTTGCCCAGAATTACGAAGCCCCAATATATATGCACCCTTTCCGTCCCAATCTCTCAATGTTATAACTGTATGGTCATGCACCAGAGGATTGTGTTGTTCCTTCTGTCCTGTCCTGTCCCTTTATCTTTTACCTTTTTTATCGCAAGAGAAATTTATACAGAGCCTCGCCCTTCTTCCCGATTGCCAATAAGATATGTTTAAACCAGCACGTCCCTGTTTAAACCAACAAGGGCAAATTGCGGTGTTTTTCGTTCGATGTAAGTTGTAACCAAATGTTGTATTGTGTCTGACATTTAACGCCGACAGCTATGTCCACAGTGAGCTCATTTTGTACCACCCGTAATCAATGCAAAGTCCCCTCCCTTCAAAGACCTTTGTTTCTGTAGATTGTATCCGTGCGCTTTATATATTCTGTAGATCTTTTATTGTTTAGTGCACCCATACCTGTGAACAGACACCAGACATCACAATAACAACAACGATCTGACATTCTGTCAGTACAACCAGAAAATGTAAATCGCCCGTAAATGTTGAACGAATGAACAATAGAGCACAAGTGGATCAGAATCAATGTCATGTGACCAAGTATATTGATGAACTAAGGGACTTTGACAACATCTGTAGAAAAATAATGTTACATGGACAACATATCTCAAGGATTAGCGACGAGTGATGTCGCAGTAGCCCTTTAACGTCCAGAACACAGTTACGTGCATATGCTTCATCATTGTTTGCGAGTCGACACTGCTTTCAAACCATGATAGATGACATTTTTGTCGAATGGAACCCGGAGGACACGATCCATCTTTTGTTGAATTCAGGAAGGATTCCGTTTTGAATTTCCTATGCTGAGTTCTACTCTAACACTGTTGCTTTTTACAATGGTACAATGGTACATTGTAAACAATCAAGAATGGATATCTTTATCCATTTCTTATGTACAGTATTGTAATTTTCATGTACTTTGAAAAATAATATTTTTTTCAGCAGAATGTAAACGGCATTCAACCGATACATTTTCTGCAATTGGTCCTTTGATGTAACAATGTCCAATTACAATCCAAGAAGTAACAGGTCGTAATAATACTATTATGTTATGTTGTTGAATCAAACTGGATTGCCCCTGTGGTGTCTTTACCAAATGGAGAGGGAAAAGAATTTTTAATGGAGCATCATTCCTGGAATAGTGTTGTTCTGGACCTTTGTTATAATCTCAAACAAAATTGACTGATCCTTTAGTGACGTTTGCTTCTTAAGTAGCACGTGAACTTTTTGACGCGATCATGTCCGTTGTAACTGTTTTTCATTATATATATATGTATATATATATATATATATATATATATATATATATATATATATATATATATATATATATACATATCTATCTATGTATATATATATAATATTTTATAAGCATACAGACAAAAATGAGCGTAAACATAAACCCGCACACACATATCTATCTATCTATCTATCTATCTATCTATCTATCTATCTATCTATCTATCTATCTATCTATCTATCTATCTATCTATCTATCTATCTATCTATCTATCTATCTATCTATCTATCTATCTATCTATCTATCTATCTATCTATTTATCTATCTACCTATCTATCTATCTCTTTCTCTCTCTCTCGATATATATATATATATATATATATATATATATATATATATATATATATATTTGACAGAAGCGTTTAAAACTTTTAATGAACAAACATATAATTTCAGGATTCGTGGACCAAAGCTGTTTGCAAAAGGGTTTTCGCCGGCATTGAAGATATGTTCTAATGGTTCTAATAAAAGTTTTCCGATTTTTCTGCACTGGGACTTGTGTAGACATATATGGTACACCCACGTATACTTTGAAAGACCGAGCGAAGATATCATGTCGTAATGCACACAATGAGGCTCACTCGGTGGTACAGTTCAAGCAGCGGCTGGTTTTACCCAGGCTGTCATGAAGTAATTACACACACATCCATGTACTTAGGGATACAGTTCTGCCCAGCCCAGGTGTCCACAAAAGGTGCCATAAAACTCCAGGAACTAAAAATAAGTCCAACAAAGTATATATATTTTTAAAAGTACATGAAGTGGAAAATTGTTTTTCGTCATTGTGATTTGTCACATGTCCTGTGTTTATAACACAATTGCGCAGTGAACTTACAATTTTCCTATTTTTTCAGGACTGTTTGGTGTTGAGACCTCACTGTTTGATTTTAACATCTCACTTTAGCATCACAAAGTCAACCTTCTAACATCAAACAGTCTCAGAAACCAAATGAAGCAAAATTTGCAAAAAGTGAGACTTGTTGTTGTATTCACTTCTTATTGTTTATTTTGCCATAAGAATTTCAAAGTCTGAATAAAAATAAAAAAGTTGAACCTATTTCAAACTGAATAATTAGGAACATTGCACGTTCACTTTGCGCAATTGCTGTATAGATACAAGACATGTGACATAAATCACCATGACAAAAAAAAAAAAAACAAAAAACAAAAAATAAATAAAAAACAAAAACAAAAAACAAAAAACCACAACAAAACAAAAAACCACAACAAAACAAAAAAAACCCCAAAACAAACAAATAAACGAACAAAAAAAAAAAAAAAAAAAACAAACAAACAAAAAACAAAACAAAAAAAAAACAAAAAAAACAAAACAACCCCCCCCAAAAAAACCAAACCAAACCAAAACAAAACAAAACAAAAACAAAAACAAAATAAAACAACCCACCAATTTTCCACTTCACGTACTTTTCAAAAATATAAACTTTGTAGGACTTATGTTTTAGTTTATTGTATTTCATGGCCTATTTAAGTGGTGCTGTTATTTCTTCAATAAACTTTTGCGAGTACCTTTGCATTTTATATTTCTCCAAACCGCTCCCTAAATTCTTTCCATAAAAAGTTGGAATGCTTTTTGACTTCAACTCTACCATTTTCATCATTCAGTGGTGCAATGCTGTGATGTTTCCACATTGTAAAAGGATTTTTGAAGTTACGTAATGATCACCGAGTGTATATGTAAGTACCGTAAGTATGAGGATACCGGTGTAAATACATGATTATATGTGAAGTTTCTCCAAAACCGTTGACTAATCCTGTTTCGACTTGTGAGTCGGGTAGGTACGTTGGATGGTATCAATTAAGTTTGTTTAATAGGTCATGTGTCAGCAATTTTTTAATCTTTTTAATAGTTCCGTGCACTTTTGGTTTCATAGGATGTGCCTTAAAAAGGCACATCCTATGAAACTGCAGGGTCTCTTGATCGGAAAAAAACCCCACTGAAATAAATACCAATGTTCTGGACCTAATTTTCAATGTAGCCAGGAGACTATAACAAACAGCTTGGTCTGCTTTGCACGCAAAGACAGTTTAAATGATTCGAATTTTTAAGTGTTAACTCAATAATTATTTGCACCAAGTCTTTTAAATTGGTCATGATGTTGGTCACTCCACAAGCACCAGGTTGGATTCGCGTTGGGACGACCTTGACATAATGCTCGAGGTCAATTGATTATTCTTATTAATGTTTTTAAGACAAAGCGACTGTAGTTTAGGCATGGGCCCTGGCATTGAACATAATGCTGATCCTTTATAAGAAAAGGACCAAGTTGAAAATGCACCTGGATGACTTTTGTCTGGTTTCACATGATTTTTTACTTTTGGTATCAAATGACTACATTTTGAGTGCTCCAACATCGTATACATGCATTTACATGAAATTTTCAATTGTTGTCACAAGTCTGCATGTACAGAAAACATTTTGTTTTCAAAGAACAAAATTATCACGCATATTTTTCATCTTTGCATCATGGCAGATATCAAGTTGGACGTTTTTCATGAATACTTTTCAGTTTGTAACCCTTTGTATGTAGAGGTTCCACAATAAAGCTCTGGGTATATTTTTTAGTATTTAATAATATTGATATTATCTCTAGATATAGAATTCAACATGCTCATGGATGCTCACCGAATTAAACATATCTTCAAATAATAGAGAAATGCATTAAAGTTAAAAATACACCGACAGA
Source organism: Hermodice carunculata (assembly GCA_964020975.1). Taxonomy (NCBI): domain Eukaryota; kingdom Metazoa; phylum Annelida; class Polychaeta; order Eunicida; family Amphinomidae; genus Hermodice; species Hermodice carunculata. The sequence goes on along the minus strand of OZ026612.1, from coordinate 70,560,576 downwards.
CATTTAAGTACGTTCTTGAGATTCTCAACTAATACTTGATCAAATGATAGCGAAGCTGCTTCGTTGGATCTGGCCTTTCGATACTATTTTTTCTGGATACAAAATTAAAGACTCAATGTATAGTCCACTTCCACATGTGCGGACCAAGAAGAGTTTAGGTGTTTTGTGACAAATGTTTCCCAACAGCAAGCTTGACATGCTATTTTTGATGTGACTTGACTGTACCGACCATACCTACTGTGTTGACGGTCTATGGTGACCAATAAAACTACAAGAATTGTTCATGTCATTTCAATTTATTCTTTTCTAAACAATTGGTATAATATGGAACAATTTTCAATGTGTAAAGTTATACCATTGGGATTACGGAAATGATCAAAATATATTTTAGATGGACATAAAAGGTACAATAACTGTAGCATATAACATGGCCCAGCCGAGGTCAGCTACATCGAAGCGATGTCTAGACTGACCGTCATCAAGGCGGTCGATTAGTGCTGATGCCAGTCTCATAACTAGGCCGTCCTTTATTGCATCGGCAAAGGCTCATCGGGCGCGCCGAGGAAAGCTATTGACGTGGGGCGTGCCATTCTGATGGGTCCTGTTTAAAATTCTCATCAAAATATTTTCTGTTATATGGAATTTAAGTAAAGACTTTAAAGCAGGCTACATTTTTACATCCCGGTGCTTTTGGGTGATTTGGACGGGAAAGGGTTACGATAAGAGTACAATCTCATTCTAAAAAGCTGAAAGTAGCTCGATGAATGTATTCCAAGAAGCTGGTGGCATTCATTTAAATTTCATTCAACAATGACAATTCCGCATTTATCTGCAGCACACACGCCAGTTTTCCACTGTGGTGATAATCGCTGGGAACAAGTTCACCACGCTCGCTGGAGAATGAATTGTTATACAGTCGATAGTTACATGTTTCGTTTAAGCTTGGCAAACTCACCTGGTTGTTCATGTGGAGCAGAAAATGAGACTATTAATCGATATGTTATACCTAAACTATGTTACAATTGGAAATCGGTACTTTGGTTCTCTGTTAACATGCTGCAGTTTCAATTTGCTACTTTCTTTACGTGGTGATTTCGAACAAAAGTACATATGAATAAAGGCTAATTTCGATCGTTTTATTTTTTTGGTAGGAATCGAAACGATATTGGAACCTTTTCTGATATCTTTTTCATAATATAGTAAAGTTCCATGCATGTATGTCTAGCAGCATGATGACAACTTAATTTATTATATTCATTTAGATTTTGTATTTATTTGTCAAAAAATAGCGTTCAGAGAACAGATTAACCTCGGCGCCCACAATCATTTGTCCTCAATTGTGCATTTTTGTGACTTCGCAGTGGAATACTTTACAATTTTCATATTGTTGTCTATGAAATGAAGGAGCACTTTTGGATGTGTTCTTAGTGCAAGTTCTGGTGACAGAGACCACTGTGTTGTGCGTCACTCAGTCTGCCATCAAAATAAACACTTCACAAGTTTCATTACAAGTGTGAAAGTAATAAGAAAAAGCTGGTTTTCAATAGGAATGTGGTCCACTATAATGTGCATATCTGAAAAAAAAGTTCAGGAAGCTGCGTTGGATTCTTCTTGAGATATTATGGTAACGTCGTCCCCTTGTGCGCCACTCAGGGGGCCCAAACGGTAAATACTTTAAAGCTTCATAAAAAAAAATACAAATATATACACGAAGCTAGTTTTTGATAGGAACCTGGTCCATTATAAGATGCATCTCTGACAAAAATTTGGGAAAGCTGTGGTCAATATTTCCTTAGATATCGCGGTAACGTTGTTAGGGTTGACGCCACTCAGACGGCCTTCAAATAAATACATTAAAAGTTTCAAAAAAGCTTTTAAAATAATCAGAGGAAGCTGGTTTTAAATAGGAACCTGGTCTATTATAGGATACGTCTCGGACAAAAATTGAGCAAAGCTGCGATCAATATTTTTTGAGCTATCGCTGTAACGTCGTTAGGGTAGACACCATATATTAAAATTTTCATAAAAGTTTGAAAACAATTAGAGGAAGCTGATTTTCAATAGGAATCTGGTGCATTATAAGGTCCTTCTGTGACAAAAATTTGGTACAGCTACAGTGAATATTTTTTCATCTATCGCGGTAACGTCGGCACGAAGGACAGACGGACGGACGGAGGACGCAGGGGACGACATAAACCTCCGGAACTTTATGTGCCCGAGGGTAATAAAATCAATTGTATATACAGATATTACCTTTTCAATAAGGAATATGAAATATATTTGGTTATTCAGTTGCCCTTTTTTTGGTTGTGTACGGTTGGTGATCTAGTATAAGCAGTTCGCTTGGTTTCTGAACCCTTTCAGCTTCAGAAATATGTTTCAACCACCATTCAACTGTATCATACGGGTTCAGTTTGTAGAGAATTACAAGGAATAATATCATGAAATACACCAATTTATTCCATACTTATTTAACATGTCTGGTCAGAACAGCCCACAAAATAATGTGCTCAGCCTCACTCGCCCGGATGAATCTGGTAGAAGTTTCAACTTTCGTGCAAGTATATTGTTGCGCTGCACTACTTCCGTGAAAAGCAGCCATTTAAAGGTACTTCCCGCAACTCCAGGAAAATAAGCATTCAAATATTTATGCTAAAACGCATAACTCTAGGTCCACTGTTTTTTTCAAAGCAGCTTAGTTCTCTTATTAAGTCAATAATTATACGGTGTGAAGGACATTGTCTTAAGGCATTTTGTTAAGGCAGCTTTCACAAAAAAGTGTCGGTCATTGTCTTAGAGTCTCCTGACCAACCAGTATCATATCATCAGTATAAATCGTATCTGGTCAAATTATAGATAGTTAACTATCTGTAGTCATAATAAGGCAATGTCCAACCAATTTTATATAATTTTGTTCATTTTGAGATTTTGAATCATTTTTGTAGATATACATATGTACGGGTAATAGGCTCCGAAACATGTTGTGTAGTTACCCGCTGAAGACCCTTTAATTTATTTGGGCTAATACAGCCTATGTCAAAATTTTATAGATGAACGTGGGCAATATGGTCAGTAGTAATTCCATATGTATATAGGTTACACTGGGACAGGTTAGCTTATGGAAAGTAAAAAGTTCGGACTGCGGAATAGGGTAATGACTACCAGGAAGTGGTTCTGGGCAAAAAGACACAAATACAATATAGTCTATCATATGTCCAAAATGACTATTATAGCCCCAATACAATCTGAAGAAATTGACAAAATACTTCCAATGTTAATATGGTTGTCAATGGACTGTGTCAACCTTTGAATCTTGATTACTGCCAATAGGCATCTGCTCTAAAATGTCGGTTTCACATAGACATTTTTTCGAAAACGAATTCTGTGATTTGAATGAAATAAAAACTGATTTATTCTAAAAATTCTGGAGAGCAAGACTGTTTTGGGGATTTTCAAAAACACGATCAGTTCTTTGTGTATATCAAAAATGATGAGTCCAACAAACTTTATTAATTTCACAAAAACAACCATTTTCAGTTTTTGAATTACCCTTGTTCACAGACACAGTTATGAAAAAAAAATCCTTGATAAATTTTTGCAGATACATGTGTTGAGATTATAACAGGACAACTTTGACCATCTTATCGCAATTATGTTGCGAGAGCTATTGAAAAAAAAACAACTATATTTTGACCCAAAGCACTAATTTTATACAACTTTAAAGTATGAGTTCTATCTCATGCGCAAAACTTTCTGTCAAGGATGTAGATTTATTATGTCAGGGATGCATGTTTCTGTGATATTTAACCTAAAAGTGAAGTCACATTTCCAGATTGAACAATAGCTTAATAAAGTCCAGGTGTTGTGTCTTAAGTATTCTCATGGTCACGTTGCTAATAGTTCTGTACACAAGTTATAATGGCAGTACTGGAAACACAGTTAATGTCCCCGGAAACTCATGTACCAGTTGTTTCTACCGTAGAACGTCGCTGTCCTTGAGCCAAGATATCGTGTAACTGTCTTGCCTTTGAATTGTGGATTTTCACCACTGACGCTCTGATACGAATGTTCACGTGGTAAATGGACTCATACAAGCTATGTTCCTCCCCCAAGACACCAAACTTTTTGAATGAGCTATCGAGCAGAAGCACATACTTAAGTTGAAAATCACTATATTTACCAAAGAATGAAATCAATAGAGATACAGGGACCAGTGGACCGCCACGTTTTCCAAGACAAAAATACAGTTGATATCCTTTCATGACATGTACGTAAGGTGGACCCTAGACCTGCACAAGTCCCTGGTGCGTGTCCCTATTTTCCCATCCCGCGGTCCCACCCAGAAGTGCGATACATTTTCTCCTCCACAAGTTAACTGTATAATATAATGCCAACTACACGGTGTTATAAATTAGGTCCTACTGTTAGTATTATTTTTTTAAACTGATCGACACTGCCGCCGTGCCGGTTTCAACAGTAGCAGCCATTGAGTCCTAGTCAGTTCTAATCCCATTATCATTGCGATAAGGCTGAGTGGAAAGTGTTCTTCGATGAATGCATGGCTAGTCACTGGCCACTCAAGCGAGACAAAGCTGACTGTCTCCCTCCGGCTGCCGACACCAGGGACTTGTTAAACTTGCACAAGCCCACTCTGGACTACCATCAATTCGGTGGGAGTGACGTCACAACATCCGGGCTTTCGCGAGATCTGAGAAGTCAAATCAGAGGTCAGGTCAAGGAGGGTAGACTGCCCTCCTTGGTCAGATCAAGTCCAGAATATTTTAGTGGTCTCAATGTGTTGTGCTAATTTAACCCCTAGCACTCTAGGCAGTTTGGAGATCTGGCAAAGCCAGCCACTGGGCATTTTTTGTTTTGTTGCGCAACATGCGACATGCAGGCGTAAAAGTGCAACAACTTTTTTATTTTTGCAATAATTCAAAATTATCCACGTCATGATTTAAGTTTTGCTGAGTAAGACCTCTACATTTCTACGTGGTTCTGTTGCCAATTTAAACAAAAACTCGTACCCTACACCCTAACAGAGGGAATATATCGATCTCAATCACGATTTGATCAACGCGGTCAAACCTGTTTGAATACAATTGCATGGGTACTGCCTACCGGTCTGCGCATTTTACTTGGTTAGCGTCACGAACGATGGTTCCTCTTTAATTTTTTCCAAAGATCGGTTGTGTGTTATAATTGTAATTAAATTATAGTGGTAGAGCTTGTTGCTGCAGTAAATAGTCGATAAACACACTTTATCGCAGTTACTGACAAACTGTCAACAGTACATGATAAACACAAGCGCTAGCGGTATTTTCACCCAAGCCATGTTTACCTGCGGCTGGCGTATCTTACTCTCTTTCCGTGAAAAAAATGGACCCTCTGCTCTATTGTAGGCAAAGACTGGTACAGAGGCAGTATGTTATCATTCTGACCAATTTTCAGCATTAAATTTCTTGCTTTAATAAATTGCTCGTAATCGTCACTTGTGTTCACACAAATGTCACCCATCTTTCAAGCCAGACTTCGCAACACGAGGCAGCGAGTACTACCGAACGAAACAGCGGTAGAAAACTTTTTGATTGGACAACGAACACCATGTGATCGATTCTGGGCCCCTGTTCTTTCCGACTAAAATAAAGCATCTGTTTGAAATAGAAGCAGTTTTGATGGGGCTCCTCCTAAAATACTTTTGTTTCAGCCAATGGGAGAGCTTGTTGTTAAAATAAACAAGGTTCTGAGCATTCTGACGACATAAACAACATGGCGCGTAGAAGAAAAAAAAATAGAGATCGAGAGGATGAAATCACCCTATTCTTGCGCAGTTTTGCAAGTGACATCATTCAAATTGTCACAAGCAACGGCCCGATCATTGATTTAAATCATCGTAGAAGGAAATATTCATTTTAACGCAAAATAGAAATAGCCATTGGCAAGAACTGACGTTTCTCTGCAATAAAACATGCGTGCTTCCGTGTAAATAAACAACAGTCAACACAAGGAATTTGAGACGGTCTTGAATCGGTCACGTGCTTGACTGCTCATGAATAATTTTATAGCAGCGACAAGCCGACAAGCTTAACAAGTCTCACTGGACGCCCCCCGCCTGACGCGGTGCACTGCAATTAATCCTTCATTACACAGTGGCTCAATTAACAGCTTCAGAAGAGGGGTGTGTTTTGACCGCTCGCATGTCTGTGTGATAAGAAACACAGTGCAGACTGCCCGGCGCTAATCATCTGGAGTCAATGTTATCTGGTTATAGACACGTTCCACGCCAATTAGCTTAGCTAGGTTTAAGGGCCTACCTGCATTGTAACAGAATAAGGCTACGACGTGTTGTTACCTAAAATTTTATTTTGCAATGAATTTGATTTTAAATGAAATATGGAAGACAGTCCAGTGAGCCTTGAGCAAGTCTAGGTGGACCCCCCCCCCATCATATTGCTTTTAGATGGGGAAAAATGGATTTTGATCCGAGTTTCCTTTCGTTGACAAATGTTTAAATTCCCCCCCCCCCCTCCCATGTGCTTGTTAAAAAAGTAAAATGGTAATATTACTTCAAATAGAATTTATAAAAAATAGCAAATGTTTTATTGTCATTATTTTATGTTAGGATCTGAACAGTCTTACAATATAGATTTAAGTTACAGACATGCAGAGGGTCTGATGATGGCGATTAGAACCTGTCTTCGTCGAGCCTATTCTCTACGATTGCGGACAATGTTTGGGGATGAAATAACTTGAGCAAATTCCATTGCGTCTGTGAGGGTACAGTTCTCACCAGGGTTAAAAGGTATTGAAAATATTAGTTCTAGGGAAGACAATCCAAATGCCGTTTCAATCTAAACACTTTTAAAAAACCCTACAGTCACGGGCGTCTACGATACACTTGATTAAAGTCATTACTGTTTACCAGCACATAATTGGACAGGCCTTTCTTAAGCGATATCAAATTAAACTGGGCAATGAACAATGATAGTATTATTAATTAGGAAAAGAGTAAAATGCGGAAGGGTTGTCAATATGCAAGTGCGGTATGCATCCAAATATGAATTATGACTGAAAGAGGTTACTGGAGCACCTATTGTCACTCTAATGCATGTATTACGTTTTGCCCATTCTTAACCATTAGGGGCACATTAGTGATCCCGCGGTGAAAATGAAATAAAGGAATAACATGTTGACCTTTACAATTATACGATTATTAATCATGTGTTAAACTGGACAGACGAGCAACCGTTACACACCGTTAAAGGTTAAAGGGTAAAAGCATTAAAAGAGTCGGAAGCATCAAGGGAATAGATATGTCCTGGAAGCATCCTAAAATGGTAAGGACCCCATTATATCACCGACACTGTGACATTGAAGTTTTTTGTTCTCAACAATACACGTACTGTACATGCATTAGCCCGATGAAAATAGATAAACATCAATATCACTCATCCATTCGTGAAAAGACAGGGGTGTGTGTATTTTCTAGATACCTAAGTGGCGAATAAACAATATACAACACTCATTTTGTTATTAATATGGACTGAGTCATTCCTGAAATAGAAAAAATATTATGATCAGTTTACGGTAGGGATGTTATCATTCTTGGTGACAGGTGGTTTCCACTACCAAGAATGATCGAGCACTGTAAACACATATGGTTCTTTTTATTTATCCCGTAATATATCAATCACAGAGCATATTTAATTATGAAAAAAAAAAATTAAAAAAAGCAAAAAAAAAAGCAAAAAAAAAAAAAAAAAGACAACAACAAAAAGAAAAAAATAAAAAAAACAAAACAAAAACAAAGGAAACATTTTTGAATGCAAGAATGGTCCTTTGATGTTTCAGACCCTGCAGTCCACCAAAACACACATGAATATTTACTCAAAAAACATAGTAGGCAGCCACTCGATCTGAGGGTCATAAGGGCCAATAGTAATGATGTCATTCAGGTGATTTCTTGCTAAGAAGAAACCATACCCATAAATCATCCTTGTATTTTCGTCTGACAGCCTCTATTATGGGATAAAACATAACCGGGATGTGAGTCTATATCAATCCATGATGTGCCCTGAAGGCCTGTCATTCTTGACTGAGAATAAACTAAATAACATACACGATTTACAGAAAAATGCCGTTGCATCTTTGTTGGTGAAACAGTCACACAAAGCGGTCTGTATGCCATAAAACTCCCGCCAAATGCTCACATACATCGTAGGCGAGCTGACCGGTGCTGGCGTGGAGAAATGAAGACAAATACATGAGATATTGTTCCTCAAATAAATGTATATCGCCAACTCTCTATAAATGAAAGTGAAATTATTGTGGGCAACATAAGACATGTTGTAATAGCCAATGTTCACAATGATTGTGTTTATAGCTTACGACACATACAGTTTCCTGAATGTTTTAAAATACGAAGACAGCCCGCTTTCAGCATAAACAGTATATTTTTTTAGTTTAAATACTCAAGTAGGCAAAGCCTGTTGTAAGATGAATTAAGTTCAATGTGTTTAACAATTGCTTCCTGTTGATTCTCACGTCCCTTTTGGAGTAATATTTCATTCTTTACTTGGCGTATACTATATTAAAAGTGACCTAAATACAGAATACCCCGCTTGGTAGGACCCTAATGTGGCAGTCTCTAGTGAGAGAATGTTAAATCCATATTTTTGTATTCGTAGTAGTTTTCAAACCCGAGTCGCTCTCATGCAGCTTCAAAAAGTTATAGATTCTCTCAGTTAGGGCATTTTTCTGGTTCAATCGTTCAATGGCGATGTCACAACAGCCACGCATAAGTGTTATGCAATGAATAAGCCACAGTAATTACGTAGCATGAAATTTCATTGTATGGGTAAACTTAGATTTTATTGGAGATTGTAGTTTAACGGTCATGCCATTTTGGTTCTGCTTGTTTCGTTTGCGCAATCAAATTACTTGGCTACTGTCAATACAAAAAAAAAAAAAAACAACAACCCCCCAAAAAACAAAACAAAACAAACAACCCCCCCCCAAAAAACAAAACAAAACACCCCCCCCCCGTAGGTCTGCGTGTTTTACTCAGCAGAGTTGTATTAATAAATAAAGGTATTTATGTGAGCACTAGAGTTGTATTAATAAATAAAGGTATTTATGTGAGCACTTTTAAAAAAAGTTGGTTTTTTTGGTTATTTTTCGAGTAAAAAATAAACACAAAACCACCTGCGTCGTCGATCCTACTTAAACTACCTTCGTCCGACGCTCATTATTCGTGCCTGCTTGCGCCTTTGGTAATACGGTCACAAGTTAGCTCGTCTGGTGACTTGGGCGGACGACTTGTGCAATTTTACACTTGAATCGAGCTTTATAGGCGTGGTTCCGGCATACGTGCAAAACACTTATCTTACAAACAAAAAAGGTCCTAATTTCCGTATTTCACTTTGCACTCCCATTAGTCTACCCATTCAGCTTTATTTTAATAACAGTAAGGTTGTACAAGTTCAAAATCATACGGTGAATGATGTATCTATACTTTTTCAGTACCACACGTTTGAAACAAATGATGTATAAAGTAATGGGTAGGTCATGGAAAAATATAAAGCCTCTCTTCCAACTATACATCACTATATATTGAAACATATATATCAATACATAATAATTAGATATAAATATACTACTTTCAGATTTACATAGGACACTTATTAGCGTTTGACAAGTTACATGTACAGCTTTATTTTAGTAATAGTAAGGTTGTACAAGTTCAAAATCATACGGTGAATGTACAAAAATGTCAAAATTAAATGCTAAAAAATAACTGGCTCATGTTTTGCAGTTAAAGCTGTTTTTATAGAGCCCGGCCATTAGCTGGGAGTTGTGGTATGTCAACACTTTTCATTTCACCAGCAAATCTGTATTCTTTTCCCGTAGTTTCATATTTTGGCGAGATCAGTCGCTTAATGCAACCTTCTCAAAGCACCTTCTAGAGAAGTAATACACAGGTCAATAGAAATCTTATATACTTTATTCTTTATTGGCATGACATCTTGCAATAATATGGTTGATATGTAGGCCCAATGAAATTTGTCTCCGGAACTTCCAGGGAAGTACTTTTTCAGGAGTTAACCTCAGTAGAGTCAACTAAACTTGACTGATACAATGCTGGTTTTGATCCGGACTTCAGTATAATAACTTGAATGTGCATCTGAGCTCAAAAGGTTCGCAGTGTGTATTTCGTAAGATGGTTACTGACCACTTTTCATTGGCAATATCTGAACACAAACACTCCGAATTTATCTTGTGTGAGAGGTGAAGATATCAAATGGGAATTACGGAATACCAATGATAAACAGCTGTGTGATATCACAAGTAATTTAGAACTTAGGTTTTCCTTTTTTTGTTCAACAGCTTGGTCACCAAAGGATCTGAAAAAGGCATCACATAAAAATAACAGTTGATGTGCCGTTCTTCAGCATAATATCTGCACCAAAAATCTAAAAAGGAAACTTTTATATGTAAATATGAAAGTATTCACATTGGCTCACGTGGCCATCTTCATTTAGGGATACCCCTCCATTTTCAATCGAAAAATTCGTGCCATGAAAAGCATATATATATATATATATATATATATATATATATATATATATATATATATATATATATATATATATATATATATATATATATATATATATATATATATGTGTGTGTGTGTGTGTGTATGTGTGCAATATTTGCGTGTATGTGTAATATTTTTGTTTTGCAATCATAAAAAGTGACAATCACTTACGAAGAATACAGACATGCCAATGTAACTAGATTGGGAAAAAATCTACATTTTAATGTTTGCAGAGAAGCATGTGAGTTTGGTCTCTACAAATAACAATTGCTAATATGGAGTGTTGCTCTCATCTCCCTAGCTTTTCTAGTGGTCATTGCCCAATTCCGCAATCAGAACTCTTTCCTCTCCATACGCTAACCTGTCACTGTCTAATCTATATACAGATGGAAGTTCTATTGTCCATACTGCACACGTTTTTATGTATAATTATGACATACGCTGTATTAGCCAATATAAACTAAATGGTCTTCAGCGGTAACTATTCAGAACATGTTTCGGAGCCTATACCCGTACATGTCTCTCTGAGTAGCGGCTCATTGTCTACGCTAAATATTCGTCAAAGACAACCCACAGAATAATGAATGAATATGAACGTGGCAAATGATGGATAAGCTAAAGACGTGGAGTTTTGCTTTAAAATGCAGAGCTTTATTATGGAAGAAGAATACCTGTCAAAAAACATAATTACTAAATTTGTATAGTACAGGTTCAGATAAGAACAATTTGACATACCCCTGAACCAGTATGTACCCTTTCTAGCTGCATAGCTTTTCCTAGTTAAACCACCTGGCAGTGAATAACTGAAGTAAAAACAAACTGGGGCATTATATATTTAGTCCCAGTGATTGTAAAATAAACAGTTGCAGCTAGACCACCTGTACAAAGCAAGGGAAATCCTAACAAGTATTGCAACAATGGACACACTGCGCCAGAAATGTCAATAAAAAAATTTAAAAAAGCTCCATAATGACACCTACTCCTCTCTTTGAAAGTTTCCATACAATTAAGCTCTATTTCACTGCCAATCCTGAGTCAATGTTTCAATGTAATGTGTCAGGTTTGTGACATTTGGGAAAAAATACTGTCAGTAATGTTTTAATATAGAGTAAAAAGAAAAGAGATTGAAAAGGACGAAAGTCATTAGCATTTACGTCAAAAACATGGTATCAAAACATAATTTTTATCAACACGATTTTAAGTACAATTAGGCAATCATGACACTATATCATATAAGTTGTTGCCAGTGGAATTTTCTGTGTAAGGGAAAAGCCAAACACAGCTAGACACACACAGGCAAATGCTATTTTTACATGCAGAAACATTACTTGTAAAACCCTGTGAGTACCAGCCTGTGTCGGACCACAACAACAACAACAACAACAACAACAACAACAACAACAACAACAACAACAACAACAACAACAACAACAATTCCTGCTGTGAGTCCATGCCACTAACCTGTCTCACACATTGCACATATTTTTGGCTAAACGTTTGATGCTGAGACCTGGCAAATCTGCAGAATTGTTTTTAGTAATCGAGGGCTTTACTAAACATTTTTTAGAGCACAGCATATATATCTAAGAACTGTTGTGTGCAGATATGTATCGTTACATAGCGTGGCTCTAAGAAGAAGCATAGAACAAGTAAGTGATTTGTATGGATGTTTCATTTTCTAATTTCGAAACCACTCAGAGGAACCTGAATTGTCACAAGAACAAGTATTGTTTATCTGCATGCTTTTTGCTGAGAGGAAATAATTTCAAAATTTAACTACTGGATACTACAAAACAAGTTCAATGGGTAACGTTGCATTGGCAGATGTGTCACAACTATAGAAAAAACCAGAGCAGCTGCATGGAGATGGATGATAAAAAAAAAGTGCCACGTGCTATAGAAACCATTGTCACAAAAGCTGCGGATGCAGAAAACACAGACCAGGAGGACCTCCATGATGTCCTGATTGATTTTGAAAGCCTGATATGGGCATTAGATGCCACACAAACAGCATGGGAGCTTGCCCTGTGTCGTGGATCTGGATGCAAACTTGCACGAGGCTCACCAATTCCAAAGTACAGTAAAGGTTTTCAGACAGACAGCAATAAAGTTACAACTTAATTCCGAGCCTACCGTAATTACAGTGAGGGACCATGATGGAACCAATACTGTTAAAGGGGATATGATAATTGCGAAGTTATCCAAGCTTGAATTACTCAGGTTTATGGGCAAAGTGATGGAATGTCAGCCCTTCAAGTGACAAACTCAAGGCAATAGATGATGATTCAGGCCTCCGTATGATCAGAAAATTCCTACAGGTAGATGGCAAGTCCATCACCAATAGACCTTCCCTCACAGCAGCTCACCACAATATAACATAAAAGGTGCTAGAAGATTTGGTTGTCCTGAAAGAAAAATCCTCCCCCACATACAAGGACTCCTCACTATGCCTATGACAGCAGGATGTATCATGTTCAAGGCCAACATGTCCCTTGCTTTGAGGAATTCAAACAATAAGGCTGTCATTAACATATGCTTTACAAAGAATGTGAGCCAACATATGTAGACACGGACTTCATTGATTCTTTCTTTTGATGGGATCATGCTGTAAACTGGGTTAAAATCACCCAATGACTAGTTCTTGGCCCAACTGCCAAAGGGTTTTACACTTCGGTACTCTTGACACCCCCCCCCCCCCCGTGAACATATGATGAGATCAATAAGTCAGCCCTTCAGAGGTCTGTAGGGCGCAGTTTTTTTGGTTAATTCCAAATTTGAAAATACGATGCATGATAATGAAGCTTTCATAAATTCCCACCCAGTGGGCTTTGTTGAAGACAAGAGAGAAACTGGTTGCCCACAGTTGCCAATTGGATGCTGTTCAAAAATAGCTGTTAGATGAATTCTGGTCCTGGTGAGCACAGATTAGCTGTGTAACCTGCCAAATTTAAAAAAAAATCTGAAAGTAAGGGACGTGAAGGAGGAGCCTGTGGTATTAATGTGGGAACATCGGTGCCCTCGTTATATTGGTCAATGGGTCTATACTTAATTTATGTCAAATAAAAGTTCGGTTGCAAGACCAGTAGACCCTGAATGGCTGGATAAACCCTTATTAAAAGACCCATCTATGAACATTGTCGATTATACCAAAGCAATGGAATATTATGTCTCTACAGCTGGACATATTATTATGGCTGGAGTAAATCTCAATTCATATTTTAATTGCTTGTCACATATATGACGTGCTCTGGCCGACGTATGAGGGTATTAGATGTTAATCTGCTGTGTCATACGATTGTAATTTATTTGTTTCTTGTGCATGTATGGTCATTCACATGAGTGGGCAAACATTTTATACTCTAACGAATGGACAAGTTTGATGTACATTCATGTAATTTATTCACAATGGAAATGCTGTCCCAGTTCATTTACTAATACTACATTCATGCTCTCATTCTGAAATGAACCGTTAGTCTGTCTGTTTTTTGGTTTTGATTTTTGTTCTTGTGAATAATCATATACAATATCTAAGGCAAGCGGAACAAGGTACAAACAATAACCATTTTATATTTATTTCTGGGGAAGGAAAGTACAAAAGGCAAATTCTGGAGCTATCATTGACCTCAGTGGATATCAAAGGCTTCAGAAGTAACGTTATATGAACTATTTTTGTTTGCTGGATGTCATATGATGTTTACAAAACTATAACTGCACATCACGTGTACAATCAGGCAATTACAGCAAATGATATACGAATCTAAATTAATAAGTACACATGATAATTTAGAAACGGGGTATCTGTAATTGGGCATATTAGTATAAAGACCACAGGCAGAACATGCCTTCATCAAAACAACTTCGAGAGGCATGCATTACCATTTTGTGATACCTTATAATTCTGCATGTTCTGTCGCATTTCTAGAAAACTCATCAAATATTTTACTTACGGATACTATGTATTCTGTACCTGGTAAAACGAGTTTTTATTTTTCGCATATTATTTTCTTGATTTCTGGGATGTGTGGTGCGAGACTCTACATTCTATCTACTGATTAACCTTTCCAGTTTTTTTTCTCTCCATCCGACTGAAAGCTGGAAAAGCCGATAACACAATCGCCTTGTACAATGGTAATTGTTGCTTAAGAGAACTAAGCACCTTTCCATTTGTCATTGCATATATGAAATATATTAAGTAGCCCATAATCGACCTGCGATGTGCTGAATCACCAAGTCAGTAACAATATAGGATTTGTAGCCAAATTATTTGTTAATTATGTATTTGAAGAATCTTCAAGTAAAATACAAAATGAAACATTTTCCTTTGATTTGATTTGAATTTTATTCTTTTACCAGGGTAACTGGCTGAGTAAAAAAAAACACTGGTCTCCCGCCAGGCCCTGGATGATGAAATGGCAAATACCGAATGATGAGATGAAGTTGATACACGGTTATTATAAAATATAACAAAACAGTTGACTACAGGAAGAGTAGCATCAGCAACAGTAAAATATAAAGTTCTATCTGTAAAAATAATTTGAAAACGTTGTCAAACTTTGGTACAAAGATACTGTATTTATCGTATGTAAAATGGAAATTGTGCTCTTCACACAAGTTGAAGAATATATGAAGTAAGTAAAACTTACTCTGGTGGTCTATTAGCCGTATTGATCTGCGAAACTTGATAGCTACCAATGAAAAACTTCCAATTTGATATGGATATATCTCTGGTATTTACTGTTTAACTTTGGTAAAACAACATTATGACAGGAGGAGTTGGCACCTTTGGAAACTGAAACCACTCGAAAGCCTTTTTTCAGAATCATTTGCACAGATTTAGACATATCAAACATTCCTGTGATTGTTGAAATAGCTTTTGAGCTGATAAAACCATTTTTATGCGTTTTCTGAAACGACCATATTTCCATAATTCTTGTTGACATTTGCACATATAGATTTACTGTGTTTATTTTTGAAGAAAACCCTAATAATTAGTATAGTGAAACCTCTTCAGTTTCGACTCCAGTAATTATTATTTTCCAGCAACTTAACAGACAGTGAAAGAAGCAGATTTTCCCCGATAGTAGCGTCGACCAATAGTACGGAGGTTTTGTTTATAATCCGGAATAGTATCTTCTGCAGCCAATAGATTAATTAACGTCGCTTTTCCTTTGGTCAACAGCGTGAATAATAAATACAAACATATACTGACACAATAATAAGTCTGTTATGATTTAAGACTTATAAATGAATTGGCGTGATATAACTAAATAAATGAGCATGACTACGGCATTATCTGTTGCTTCATTTTAGTGTCATGATTTGACAGTCAACAGCTTTTCTCGGCTTTATTTGGGCATAACTGTTGACCTGGGTCATTATTGTGCTTCCTTATGGTCTCTGCAACTGTTGGTACCTGAATGAAGGTCGGTTACAAAGAATTTGAATCTGGTATCGTCTGGTCAATTCAGATCACATCGACTTTTGTCGAAATTGGCAGCGAGAGGGTTACAGCTCACTGTTAATAATGAATACGTTTTATTAAGATTCCTATTTCCGACAAGGAAATTGATATTGTTATCAAATTTGCATTATTTCTCATGGAAATCCGGCTGAGCAAAATCTATATGTACACATATGTTTAATAAAGTTTGCTAATGAAGCGATGAGTATGCTTTGTTTGACTAGAACCCCCTCAATATTGTCCAAGTTATTTCGATACAAATCAGACAAAGTTCTTTTGAAGCCCGTTGGTGTGGAAAATACGGGAAAACTTTGAACACACCAATCAATTACCTTCGCATATGCCTTCTCCTTATGGTATTGTACCAAAATAACCTCTGCATACCGGTATAAACATTATTTCCGTAAATATGCACCGTGTTAATCACAACCTGTGCTTACTTGGTTTTATTTTGTTTCAGAATCTCTGCTTGTACTATTGCAGAAAAACACAACGTGTTCTTATATGTTTCACTGGAGCTATAAAACCAATTTAAAAAACCTAATGACTGATTACTGTCAAGGCTATGATGGCACTTGTTATATGTTTGTTCTTTGAGAACTGTGTTTCTGAGAAAACAAAAACAATCAGCCACACAAAGTGAGTTAACTCAAGCAGAAAAACGACGTTCCACCCCATTAACTCGCAGTGGAAACCTCTTTGTCTCTACAAGCATCATGCATGCGGAGATCTAGCAATAGTATGGATTTGAAAACACTGGAAGAAGAGTAACATGGAAGCATCACGCACCGTCCTGTTCAGATAGTTATATTGAGAGGATCCTCCCACCCTGTGCACTTTCTCTTTCCTGCTCAAATGGACCAAAAGCGCCAGGATACAAATATTCGCCTGCTTTAACATTTTACTTACATTTTATTTTCATAGACACCACTTTGCTGATGATTAAAGATAAGACTTATTGTGAAGGCATGCCCCAGGTCAATAGCTTTCCTCGGCTCCGGAAGGGCGCATTATGCCTGACCGGTCGCGAGGAAATATATTGACTTAGTCTCATTCTGACCAGCTAAGAGTTACAGCAGTGCGGTCGTTGCACTTTTTAGCTCATTCCATAGTATGGTCACAGGTCTTGGTCAGTGGTTCTGGCACTGCCTGGCAAGTCCTGCTACAGCTGCCCTTGCGGCAGCTGCAGCATGAATTACCAGGCAGTGCCAGAACCACTGACTTAAGACTATAGGCATGTTGGTACTTGAACGAAAGCTCTTTTCATGCAGAACTTAAAAATGCAATTGTCGTCTTAAATGTAGGTAAATATACGGAAAAATCAGGGACTGGTATGAAATGAGTTGAAATAACATTGCACAAGACCCATCATTGGTTTACGTTTGCAATGTAAAAAAACGTTAAGAAGATAAAAATCTTAACATGCATGCGTCCACTTGTACTTTTTCTTGTTGCGTAATGGAGCATAAGCGTATAAGAAAACTAAAAAATTAAAACGTTTTATTTTCCTTTTAAAATTCTTTGCCATGTAAAAACAAGATGCTCAACGGACACAATGATATGCCTTTCCATGTCGAGAAAGTGAAATTACTAAATTTCAAATATATTATTGTAATTTGTGGGAATGAAAACTAGCTGTGAAGTAAGTATATGCACGTAACAAAATGTAATATGAATTTTCATTTCTCAATTATGCCTTATGTTCTGAATTTTAGAAATCGTTATAGACGCTTAGGCATAAAGTAATTATCGTGCCAAAGGTTTGTTTAGTTCAGGTAGCGTCAATCAATATGTCATGAAAGAGCAGACCTCGAGAGAAACGATATATCATTTGCTTCATTAAAGCCACTGAACAAACCACTGTTTGATGGTACTGACATTTGTGTCTTTGATATGCTACCCCTCAATTCTATCCTAAATATTGTCTCTTCAGCACTGAGAACAAAAGATCTCAGAGAGTCTGTGTTTTTGTTAATATACTTGACGTGCCAAGCTTAATTATACCCTGTATATAGGTATAGCGTCATCGTGTTCCAGTCCTTTGATGGCATAACACGGGTTTGTACTTATAGTATTTTTACCCCCTAACAATGTGAACCAGACCTGCAAACCACCTGTTAAGAGCTCAGAAACCAGGTTTTAAAATTTTTTTCTGACAGATAACAATGAATCGGAGCTTGGCGCAAGAAATAGGCAAGTTACAAAAAGTATATTTAGCAAATGATGATGATGAAGAAAAAACTGTGTTTGTATGTACCACATAAATAAGTTAAACTTTCCAATACAATAGTGATGGGAGGATCTAAATTTTAAGAATGTGATACATAATATACTCAATTCCTAGCAACTTTCTAGACCGATGTTTCGAACTGAATTGAACCGGTGAAATTCCCTTTTGGCCGACCACATTTGAATCGGAGTGTACTGCGCCTGCTTGAGGATAAGTTATAGTAGTAGTAACGTATAAATGTTTGGCTGCAATGCAAAGCAAAATATCTTTGCAACATTTTTGATATACATATTAAACATATATATGTACGTATCGGCAAGGGTATCGAGAATTCACGGATACCAACAGATAGAGCTCATGGTGATAATTGCTGTGTAAACTAAGGAAAGTGTGGAGATATCGGAATGTTCCACGATTTTGCAATGTATCTTAATATCTATATGATAAAAACACTCATATTTGGAAAATTTTAGTCAGCAATGGATAGAAAATTGATTAAGGTGACCAATGCCACAAAAGTCCACAAATGAAGCGAAAAGACCATTTGAGTTTCCCATTACCTCAAGAATGAAATCGTCCGTAAAGATTCACACTTTTGGTCATTCGAAGCTGGCTCGACATTTCTTGTGTAACCGACGAAACCGTAGCTCAATTGCTATTTCGCGGTTTTCAGAGTAGGAACTGCTGCTCATTTTTATAGCCAGTTATATTAGGTTTGTTGACAGTGTGAAGTGAACTGTTGACTGAACCGCATCTGCAGAAACTTTTAGAGACTGAATTGAATTTGCAAAAACTAATAACCCTTTCTTGGTCAACATAAGATTTTTTCAACAGTTTTCCTTGCGGCAGGTGAGACGCATTGCATCCAACCCACGCCAAGGAAAGCTGTTGATCTGGGGCACGCTATCATTATAAAGATCATCTAAAAATGTCAGCAAAAAAGTTTTATGCTGTTTAGAATTTTAAGTGAAAAGTTTGACGCAGACGACAATACAAATTTGTGCGATTTGAGCGGGAAAGACTTTACAAATAGATGGGTATAAACTACAACACTGGCTTTTCCTGTCACGTCTTGACGTTTCTGACTTGATTTCCATCCAGTAAAATTACCGGTTAGAATAGAGCTACTGCCATTCTATGCTTGATTTTTTAAATTGTAAGCTTTTGTGTGCCAAGGAAGGGCACGTTCTCTTACGCATGGAATACATAGCGTAAAATGATTAGGCAACAGTCAAAAACCTACGACGAAGTCCTTTTGAAGCAACATTCTATCATGGCTGCTGGATCAGTGTGAATTTTAAGTCTTCCATCGGACTTAACTTTGATTTACCAACCAAATATCTGACTGACTCAAGTGTTCTTTTATAAAATACAGTAAAGCTTAAGAAATCTAATAAACACATTTTATTAAAACGATCAAAGACACGGAATCAGACTATCGTTGAGCCAGAATTTACATAAAGATAAGTCATTGATTTTCCCAGAAACGCCTTTGTCAACACGCATAGGAACCTGCATTTGCGCACTCTGGTGTCATGCAGGCGTCTTTTACAAGTTGCTGCCATGCAATAATCCACACGAGGACTCGAAATGGAATCCCAAGGAACAGACTACCAATCTGTCAATGCCTTACTGAAACACACAGAATCCCATTTCAGCAGTAAAAAATAGAAATCAATGTAATATATATGTTTTAGCTAAAAACACCAACGTATGCCTCGAATTCAATATTACTTTAACCGTAACAAACTAGAATGGATCAGCGCCTCGGTTGTTTGGTCGCAAGAGCTTTCAGTAAAACCTACTGCATCAACTACTGAATGCTTTGTACGAGAAGTGGCTTATCCCGAAGTTTACTGCTGTAGCTGCATGTGTTATTTTTGTAATTATGTTTGTGGACGCAAATTGTGACGTACAAAGTTTATGGGTAATGCTCCCAGGTAAGACAGCGGTACCAATTAAGGTATTCGTCAGTTGCCTGGGGCTTTCGGTCTCATGAATGATGATTTGTTATGTGATGTTTATATTTGCACACACATTAAGCTTGGTCGAGACATGATATCACAAAAAGAGGAATTTACTCAGTTTTAACAGAAATGTTGCCACATAAAGAAGCAGACAATTTAGCTTTCAGCGCTACCTGATTTTGCAATGGAATACGGTGGACATTCGAATTCCCCAAAAAAAAAAAACATTTCCATTGTGTATATCAAAAACAGAGTCCAAAATAATTTGTTCAAATAAGATATCATTGCAGTATACTCTACCTGTCCACCAAGTTGCCACAACTCGGAGCCACATTGCAATTTCTAAACTTTAAAAGTTGTCAGGCAGACACGGCCACCAGGAGAAATCTACAGACTGAAATCATTTTCAGCCTAAGCAATCAATGATTATGCCTATAATAATAAACATAATAATGATAATGATAATGATTATAATAATAATAATAATAATAATAATAATAATAATAATAATAATAATAATAATAATAATAATAATAATAATAATAATAAGAAGAAGAAGAAGAAGAAGAAGAAGAAGAAGAAGGTAAACTAAAAAAAAAATATGTGCAAGCCAACACAACCAATGCCATTTTTGAAGGTCAAATATCAGAACAGGATGCACGAAAAGACAAAATAACCCTTTTTTAATAGAATCTGTTTAATGTTACCTGGAAAGAATTATTATTTCATGCGGCACTGACAAATGCACCAGAAGTCATGCCTAAATGAATCATCATAAGCTTATGAAAATATGCAAAAACTCCATCAAAGGCAATCACACATCTTTGTGGGCCTTTGAAAAAAGAATTCTTTTAAAAAATTATTTAATAATGGACGTGTGCCATGTGAAAGGACTTTCCGCCTACCTTTTCGAACAAGTCGATTTTGTGCTAATTGAAAAATACATAAGTTCATACGAAATTTGATTGCATGAACATCAGAACGGAATTTCCACAAAGACTAGCTGTTTGATATTTCTTCGGAAATTGAAAGCCTGTTGTAAGAAGACAAAATAGACACCAACGCGTAGAAAATAAGCGGCTTGCACAGACAGCTAGCTGCTGGTAAGCGGCGTTCTGTAAAATGACGGTCAAGGTAGGTATGTGAATTCAATGATCAAGGTAGATACAACCGCAAAATTTACAACGGCTGACGAAGTGAACAGTTAATGTGTAATCATAACCACTAGCCAAAGCACGTCGAAAGTGTGCCGTGTTTGGAATGCACGCAGCTCAGTTTTGACGTGTTAGCAGTACTGTATGCAATTCCATCTCGCCTGATGAAAATTCTACAGAAAGAAAACTGTTTGGTTGCATAACTTAAAATACATCAGTTCCTTCATGGAATATGATTATTCGGAAAGAAAACAATATTTTATATTCAGTAATTATATAACAACACAGTGATAAATATTGTGAATCTGGAAGGCCCTGTGTTAAAAGGCAAACTATATTATATACGTCACAGACAGAAAGTGCTATGTCGCACTGGTATTATCAAGGCAAACGCTGGTGTGCGCTCAGTCATATAGTAGATTGTCTTATGCATTGTGAGGGTATACGCCTTACTTCTGATTATTTTGAATTTACGTGCATTTCTTGATTTGTTTTGAGACGTTTGCAACCTTAACTTCAAAAGCAATCTCAATAGCAGTATATGAAAAACTTTGCAAATACAGTACAATATGCCAAGGAAGTATACATGTACTATCTGGATTCTACATGTTTAACCCAACTATATTTGCAGTGGAACCTGTCTTAAGGCACCTCCGTGTGAACAGAGAAAAAAACTGATCGCTCACACAGATGGGCCCTTAAGACAGGGTTGCTCCTAGCACATATAAAATAGGACAGAAGAACAATATAAGTCTGCAAATAAGTATACATCACAGCATATTACCATCTATGTAGCAAACTATGCTTTATTAATTGTATTTTTTTTAATGAATTTTGAAAAAGCATACGTTGTATTGAATTTGTCCTTTAACAGTTTTGAATTTTTTCATTTAATAATGAAAAAAAAATATTAGAAACAATGTGCCATACCTTATCTGTGGCATTAGTTTAATATACAATGCTCACAAGAGAATAAAGAGTGGCCGGCACAGGTTAAATGGTTGCTGGAAACTGATTAGGGGGCGGGACTCTGGGTGCGCCAAGCAGCCGGGCCCTTAAGACAGGTAAACACTAATTAAAATACACCGGGGGCAACTGGCATCAGTCCCGAAGAACAGGCGGGCCCATGGGCGGGTTTGACTGTATGCGATAGAATAACAGGACCGAAGAACCCTTTGGGATAGTGAAAGCCCTTGCCGAATGTGCAAAACCGCATGTGTCGCAAAAACGTCGCTTTACTCCAGATTTCCGGTTTAGCTTACGAAAGACTCTGAGTCTTGAAACAGCCTGCATAGAAAAATTAAAATAAAACTAGAAATAAAAAAATATGAAAATAAAAGTAAGAAAATAAACATATGCACACATGTTTTCGCGTGCCGGTTACTTTATCAACACGTGAATGTGACATAAAATTTACACATAATTGTGCATGCATACACACTACTACTACTAAAGATGATGATGATAATAAGAATTATATATTTAATTCCGTGAAACTTCTGAATATATCATTACAGAAACATAAGACGGTTTTTCATGTATCATATATGAAATGAATGCACTTGTTTTCCGTGAGACCCAAAAGGCTGCTATCTTCTAATACAGCTACATTCTGATTTATAAAAATCGGTCACAGGTCTTGTATTGTTTCCTCTAAGAATTTTTAATATGAGTCAAATTTTTATAATAAGAACTGACCCGGCCATTGTGAACCTGTATGTATTGTTTAAGGCGTAAGCTGCATTATGTCACACTAAGGCTCTGTGGTGTGGGTTGTGAATCAGCATCCACTGAAGTCCTTGTGTGGCCGATACCTCACAACTGCTTCACTGATAACATTATGAAACTTTGTTGATAGCCGTTCAGTTCCCAATGGATGCTGCTGGTATCAGGGCTAATGTCTCGAACTGAATTATGACAAATACAGGGGTTGTTTCAAGTCAGATACAAATTGACGCAGCTATTAACCGTTGAAGATGCGTTTCTATATCTTTAGACATAATTCGCAACATCATTTGCTTAGCAGCCTGACGCGTATACATGCGCGCCTACAGCTACCCAAGCGAATCTTGCAGGGCAAAATATCAGCAATGAATTGGTTTAGTATTATGTAATATTAGTATCAGGTAACTATTTTAACTATGTTACACAATTCACTGATGGCTGCCTCACCCTTACTGCACCACCTATTCATGGCAAGGGTTTTACAAACGGAAGAAAACCAAATGAAGTATAACTTTGAAAGCACCTGCCACAATACCCGTCAGCCAGTATTTACCCAAATTGTTTAGAAAATAAATCTTAGCCTAGATAGTATCTTATATTTATTTCCTCACACACATTATGTTAAAAATGTTCGACCGTATATTATTCACAGTATGTTATCCTAAACCACTGATACTCCAGTATTAAATGACACTAAGTTGCATGTTCAGCCAATCGATATAGCGATGCCTATAAATTTAATGTATTAAATATTCATGGCTCTTGTGTGACAAATTTCCGATATACCATGAACAATTAATCCAAATTATGTGCCAATAACGGCGGATTGAGGAATTGTTAAACGCCCATGGCGACTGCCAAGTAAGGACGAAATAACATGAATTAAGCAGGAGACGATTGCATCATTTGGCTGATGCAAGAAAAGCAGCAAAGTCTTGCGTGCTTTATAAGGATGAGCATTTATGTTGGTCGCCATCCAAGTGAATACCTCCCATACTACTGACATCTGGCTTAAGATGATTGTATAGTTGCAAAGTTGCGCATGTCCTTCTGTCAAGAAGAAGCAATACACAATTCTAAATTGTATAAGGACAGAAATTTTTGGCCTGTTTTATGTTGAACATTTAAACTCGCTTCCAGAAAACGGGGTTTGAAGCTTCTGCGAACTTTACCATCAATGTGGGTAGGTTAAACATAGTTTACAAGCAAAATCAATTTGGTATAGAACCAGAGCCAATGTAAAGATCCGTTGTATGAAAAAAAACTGCCACAAAATTCGAACGGATAATATCTTCATGAGAACAGTGTGGCACATAGGTCACACAATCAGTACGAATTAGTAGGCAAGCATGTAGGCATTAGCATTATTTCATCTCAGACATGTTTTATGTTCGGAACGAGCGAGACTCGAACTAGTAACCTTTGGTACCAGTCGTCTAGCTGAAATGGGGAACGCACATATCCACTCGACCAAATCCGCATTCTTAAAAAATAAAATGGAAGTAGTTATATTTGAGTGCCAAATCAACATGGTTATGCAGTGTATGTGCTGTGTCGGCATTTATTTTCAGAATCGGGGACTTAAATCAACCAGCAATATTGTCCTACACGCTGACAAGATTGGGTTGGTCTGAATTAAAACTGAAGATATTATCAAATAGCTAATAAATTTTCCTGCGGATCTGATGAACGTATGAACAGCTCCTGAAATATCTTAGTTTCTTGACAAGTCATCTGCTTTGGTCGCATTGTCACGAATTGACCAATTGCAAGCAGTATATATTGAAGGTATTCTAAGACACTTTTGTTCCATTTTCTACCAACTCTAACGTTTGATGTCCCTTCATTTGGAAATATCTACTCGGTTTAAACATATTTTATTTACAAGAGGCCTTCATATTGGCATTTTGCCTGTTGGCCAATTTCCACTTTTTTATTGGAGGTATCGTCTTCTGTTAAACACTATCGGCCCGTACACTTGCTTCATCGCGAAAATATCGCCAAATGTAGTATTTTTGAATGGAAGCCTTTGCTTTGATATATTTTATAAGTGATGAATATTGTGTCCATAATTAAGATGTGTACCAAGGGGCATCGTGCTAATTGCCTTATTAGCACCGTAATATATATCTACAGAGTCTAGCAACATTTAGTAAAGATTCAGATCACTGGTTACAAGTCTGATCTGTGCGTCCTACACAACCTTATTGCGTTTCTTTGGAAAACTCTGAAAAAATGTCTCGAAATGCACGTCTTCGAGCTTCTGTCAACTTGACTGGTATTATAATTTGCTTCTTTTTCTACAATTACTAATGATAGCTTTATACATCACTGAAGTAGACATTCAAAAGACGATATTGCAATAACTCCTCCGTGTGGCATAGATTTCATGAAGTGACTGACGGTTTGCATCACAATGGTCCAGTTTGGTTATGCAACAAGATATGTTCATTCAATCAACATCATTGGATCTAAGTATTCAAATGTTGTCATTCTGCATAGATGCACAAGTGACAGATAAATTCATTACTGCATACTACACCTGCATGAGTGGTCTTCGCAGACGACCCACACAGACATACATTTGGGCTTAACTACTTTAAACCCGCACATACTGACATCCGTGTCTTCAACGGAACACTCAAACCTAATTTCAAGTGAGCTCAGAAGCAGACCAAATGGAACATGAGTGATGCAGTCTTTAAGGCAACCAAATTAGGGTCAAACCCAGATAAAGTGGGAATGTCTTTCCCGTATCAGACGCACATGGTCTGTGGGATTTAGCTCTTGTTTATAAATGTTGCTTTTTGTAAACATCTTGATCTTCTTCCACGCAACCTCTTCGCACAGACAAACATTTTTAGTGCTGGTGCTCATGTACCTACCACAATTGATGCAGCTTAGATGGAAATTGACCGAGGGGAAGCACAAGAAATGCAAACAAGAGGAATCAGACAACCATGCGCTCAGACTGCATTGCATAAATTGCTTGACAACAGTTGATAGTATAGTATAAAGGGGAGTGTGTATGATGAAGTCATATATTATTGACATTGACCAAATATCCGTGCAATTAAAGATACTTTGAATCATTACCCCTCCCATTGAAGGATACCTGTTGAGAAAAAGGAACACTGACCCTGGTTAGCTAAGGTTACCACATGACCTTGGAAATAAGGCTACTCTAACCCAAACGTAGCCTTTATAAGGGACAATCATCAAGTGAAATACATGAATCTCAGATCAAATGATTCTTGAGCTATAATCCGGAAACAACATTCGATGTGGTTGTAGGTCAAAATCAATCTAAAAATGTAATGTCCTTCTCACATCAGAATCGCATTTAAACCACACCCTGTCTATGTTGTTTCTGAATAAAGGCAAAGTAACATCTCGTAGAAATTTGCAAGAACCGGAACGAATTATTGCACGAAAATAAAAGTTGATCAAAATGCTCAATGATAATGAAGAGACGAAACCGAATTGCTCTTCGAGTTTTTCAGACCCGTCTTCTACATACGATATGCCATGCTTATCAAACAAATTTGTGATCCAGCGTTCTGGTCCTATAAATCATAAATTCTCTTAAAAGATGCTAGGACTGTAATTTTGAAGCCGTACTCTCAATGCAAGGTAAATAATACAAGCAAACGACGCTATTGGTATACATTTGATGCAGTTTCATCTTAATAACAACGTGTGTCAGGTCTGACCAAATTGAGGGTATGTCCCAATGAAAAAAACTACATGTCTAAACCACGGATATCAACAAAAGTCATCATTCCTGCAAGTTTACCGCAAATCACACAGATATTAATACAAAAAGATCCAAGACCTAAATGACCGTAGTTCCATCGACCTACCCACCCCCAAAACATGGTAAAAATTTGAAGGTATATTAGACATGTGCCTGGAGGCGTGATGTCACTTATAAGGTTATCCATCCAGAGCCTAAATATTTAATAACGTATTTTGACAGCACATCTGAATCCAATTAAGACATAAGGCATACAGCATTTGAAATATTGTATGCAAAGCAAATTCCATTGAACTAGAGATGCATATAACGTCATAGTAGCCCAAATATTTGCAAGAACCGGAACGAATTATTGCACGAAAATAAAAGTTGATCAAAATGCTCAATGATAATGAAGAGACGAAACCGAATTGCTCTTCGAGTTTTTCAGACCCGTCTTCTACATACGATATGCCATGCTTATCAAACAAATTCGCGATCCAGCTTTTGAGGTTGTTCTTTTCCTGATATGGATGAGTGTAGGAAACGCAATCTCAGCCTGGCCGGATCGACATCAATTATCATGAGTAATGTACTACTCCTAAGTCATACTGTTCTCAGGTTATCAAGAGAACAGTAAAACTTACTAAAGTGCTTGTAACTTTGGGAACTGTGATGCCATTGCTTAAGTGCTTTCAGATAAGAAACCTTTTCACTATTTACCATAAAAATGAAAAAAAAAAAATAGTTCTAGTAACACACTACTATATGCTTTAATTCCCTGTTGCAATATGTTTTGAAAATTTAAATAAAACATCGGACATATCTATTTGAGATGCGATAATTTCATTTGATAGCCTCGAAACACAACTATTTGATGCTGGGCTTGGCTTTGCAGCAGTTACGGTAGGCGAACACTTAAAGATAATCAATACAGGTATTTGATTCATATTTGTAAGGATTGTTTACAAACGTAACTTTCTGTTCTGAAAAGCAAAACACGTAAATGAGACAATTTTTGGTCGGTGGTCATGCCTGTCGATCCAAATCCTTGACTCAAATAGGCTTCAAAATACAACAATCATGTCTGCACTTGAACATTGAAGTGGACACAGTATAACGTCGAGGCAACGATCAGCTGTTACGTCATCATCATATATGGTGGGGGATCAGTGTCATTAATACCATATTTCGAACGCGTGTCATTAAACGTACATGTGTCTGTAAATTGTTGGACGCGTCCACTAAATAAAGTGCACGTGTCCACTAAATAAAAGCACGCGACCATTAAAATGTACACACGCCAACTAACTTGCAGCACGCCTAAATCTTTACACTAAATACCTCACGCGAACTTATTGTCAAGGGGGTATTGTGCCATAAACCAGATCTATTATAAAACGTGTGCTTGAATTCGTGGACGCTTCAATGATTTAAACCAGGTGTGCTTCAATTCGCAGCCACGTTAATGATTTCAACCACGTGTGCCTCAATTCAAAGACGGGTCTGTGAGGCTGTTTAAGGCGTGTGATTTTGACCATGTGCAGTATAGAGAACATTCGTGAAGGTTATCTAATGAGAGCTGGCTTTACAACTGACCCAAGGTTCTTTTCATGAGATGAATATGGCGACCGGTATGATTCTCTCTTCTCTAGCATTTGGTGACGCGTTAAAAATTTTGGTAACACGTTTCATAATTACCAAACACGAGCCCTTAAGTGTATATTACACACGTGCCCATACCTATTTGACGCAAGTTTAAAAAGGTACACGCGTGTTATTATTCAGTGGACGCGTCCAACAATTTACAGACACGTGTACATTTAATGAAATGAGTTAGAAATATGGTATTCAGGGCACTGATCCCCCACCATAATAATGTTATATCGATCACTTGGGGTAGCCCGGATGGCATGTCTCTAGTGCAGGTGACTGTTTGGCAGCACAAGAGTCAATCAGTGTCAAGCTTTGTGATTATTTTAGTATTGTTAAGTTTAACAAAATATTTGTATTTATTTTGCATATTTGTCATACCAAATGCAAACAGGTTTTCGAGGGTTGTAACAGTCATATACTGTATCAGGTAAATCCGCATTGGTTGCCGTGCTAGTCACGTTATATCTACCCCCATTTGAAATTCTCAGTTTGAGATGATATATATATATATATATATATATTATTCTTTGGAAAGCCACATCATGAACAAAATTAAATTTGTTGATAAAATATATACTAGGAATCATCGTAACTTAAAGTAAAATACACAAAGAAAAAGAAGAAGTGTAAGTACATACAAATCAGACAATATATTCAGCGCACGGATACTTTATCCACAAAAAATGCAGGAGATAAAAAGACAATGTACACAACATGCAGAAGGTCTATAATACAATATATATATATATATATATATATATATATATATATATATATATATATATATATATATATATATATATATATATATATATATATATATATATATATATATATATATATAAGTTTACGGTCAGACGCCTACAATAAAAACTGGTACATTGCAGTATAAAGGGCGTATCGTAATGCAATGGATCTACATTGTGACCACAGATACAAAGTTTAAACAGTTACCTTTGGCCAAAAAATCCAGATAAAGGGGAAATATTGCTGTTTAATAAAACCATGCTAACGTATAATTGAACTTTTTCAACCCGATCAATCGTAGGTTGAAAAATGAGATATTTTGAAAACATTTTGGAACATGTGGAAATTAAATCACATCTCCCGGTGCTGATGGAATGTTCAAATTCAGGTGCTCAACAATGACTTGAATCTATACTAGATACAGCGCGTGCATTGCAAGTAAGACATTTCATAAAGCCAATTTTATGAACACATTTTGTTACTTAATGCAATATTGTTTGGATTCATCTTCCTGAACTGAATACGTTGCGTACTAAGAGGCATTGTGTCACATGGCAGTTGACCAATAGTTTTGACATACTACACACGACTATTTTTGGAACAAACAGGTCCTATATTGTCTACCATTAAGCTGCTGTCTTTGATACACACTCATGCTATACGTGATCACGATGAGAAAATAATAGCATAGATTGCAGTAGACAATGTTTAAAGAGGCGTTAAAATCACTGTTTGATCCTGCAAAACATTGATTATATGCAGTTTGCCGTCAATGATGAATATTGACCCATATCATAGTTCCCAGGCTTGGCCAAACTCCGTTGGGTCATATAATATAGTCATGGTTGTCTAATGACATTATTTCATGTTTGAGGGGCGCCTACTTGTAAAATATAGATAAGCAAATGAAACTATTTAGTTCAGATGTGTTGAACATTGATTGGTGGAGATCATAGCATGATATTTATAGAAACAACAAAAGAAAATATTCATAATCCTGAATGCATGTTTCCAAAATCGTTATTTCAGACACTAAGATGATTACTTTGTGCTATAAATTATTTTCGCATGTTCTTTTCATACAGCAAGTAAAACGCGTGGAAAGTCAAAATAGAACTGCATTGACCACTGATGACATGAAAATTAATATTTTGTTATTATCATGCCCAAATTATAAACTTGTTTTCTGATTTGGCATCTACTTGCAGGATCTCAAATGTTTCTTGTCTTCCAACTTAAATATGAATATTGTTCTCTGATTGGTTTATAGGCTTACAACATTTTTCTTCGCTCGAATTGTATCGCACGCTTTGCTGAACCCCCCCCCCCACTGTTTGACGAAGCTGACAGATAAGAGTTCAAGTATGTTATGTCTTGCTTCTTATGCTTTCCTTCACTTGTGCGTGGAAATTATATATATATATATATATATATATATATGTATATATATATATATATATATATCATATCATATCATATAATTACATGTGTGTGCGTGCATGTGGGGACGTAATGTTGATCGTGTATGAATCTATTAATATATATATATATATATATATATATATATATATATATATATATATATATATATATATATATATATATATATGAATAATGAAGCATTTTGTACAAGACCTTACACTACACCGGAGTGGAAGGTAATCCCAATCATTACTTACCGCGGAAATAAATTTGTCACAGGGTGCTTGCAAGGAATTACAAATTTGATGTCCAAGATATGCAGCACCGGGATTTATTGAAGCAAGGTGTGTGTTATTTTCTTTCACCTTTTCACCATTTGCTTAAAAACCCGATGGTACTTTCGGACCTGTATCTACTATCGGGGCAACCTTCTCCTCTAAGCTCCATCTTTGACTAAGCGGGTGCGTTTGGCAAGTCCGCCCAGTGCTGCTACTTAATTCATAGCTGGGGGCGGCTTTAGTGTTGGATACGGTATTCCTATTCGGGGGCTCACCACCGCCCACAACGGGTAACTTCAAGGAATAGTAGATGTATTTACATTTTCAGGTAATGCTCACTCTGGAAAAGTCCCATTATATATTGCACAATACATTCATTCGACAAATTATTCTTCCCTTACCACTAATTACACATATATTTTTGTTATTACCTCTTTAAAATATAAGTGACCCACGGACGTAGCTGCCATTTTGAAAATTGCGGATTCTATACCCAGTGGTTTCTAAATGAAAATAGTAAGGGGAGGGGGGTATAATATGAATGAACCCTAAAACTATATATATATATTATGTGCAACTGTCCCCCAATGCATGGCGCCATGTTCAAAATGGTGCTCACCAACACGTGCATTTCGTGTCGCATTTGGGTTTGTAATTAACGATGATAACTGTTTCAGACACAACCAAGAGGGCAGATTAATGTAAAGATAGTAAGTCATGCTTTAAAAACGCTTTAACGACCGTTTTCCCTGGTAACTCGGAGAGCAGACACCTGAAACCTGGTGAAATATTACGATAACGATCACAGAACCTTGGCTATGTAGCTATGCTGGTGCTATGCTGGTGCTATACTGTTTCACTGAACAACCGTGTGTATGAAGCTATGCTGTTTCTTCAACCCAAGTTAACCATCAAGACAAATTGAAATAAAATGCTGTGTTTGAGTTGACATTACTGCAAAATAACAGCACACGACGGCCACTTTCTCGATAATTTTTTTTCAGCCAGGGTAAATAAGTTTTTATTAGGGAAAGGTGGCTAGATACTTATTCTATCTCTCATAACATTTATTTAGGCTCGGGCCTTTTCAGTAGGGTTGGTCGGGCTACCGGAACCACACATATATTTTTGTTAGGCCTTAGGTAACTTAGACATTTATTGAAGCATGTTTAAAATGGGTGTTCTTTCCCCTTTTACATATTACCTCCTTTGACGTCAAATTAATTTGTGTCCTGGGCATAGCCAGAGGTACATGTTGTAAGTTAATTACCCCACCCTCAACACACATAATCCGATTTTTCCCCTCTTATCGCTGACATCTTTGTTAACCGGCCAAAAGCTGGTCGCTGACTGTCCGATTAAACACAGTTCTCTGTTATATTTCGCAGCGGATATTTTAGAAAAAACCTTAAAACTTTTCATCTGCCCACTTAGTGTTTAATGTGTGTGTGTGTTTTAAATAAATCATCCGGAACCTGAATTTCTGGCTTTGCCTGCACGCTAGTTTTAGTTTAAATAAGACACATGACTGTCCGGTAAAGATTTCATTAACCTTTATAAAAGTAATAGCGAATGTTGATTCATCTTGACTTCATGTTTTATGTTTGATGACCTATTGTTGTTATGTACATAAACATGATTTTGAAAAACGACCTGCGGCTTTAGTAGTCATGGTCTCTATTATTCCATTAAATGATAACGTTTCAGGCCATATCGATAAACAGCAATCTGAGACGCAAGAATCATGAAAGGCATCGGGTGCAATTTTATGGTTTTAGCTGCGCTGGATACTTGTATCAATCACTATGGAAATTATAAATTACACCTAAAACATGTCGCGTTTTATTTCAAGTCACATGAAGGATTGAAAGTTGCCAGATTTTGTACCTGCGACGTGCATTATTTATGTTGTTACATGTAATTTTACAGAGACAGCGAATCCAGAATAAATTGAAATGAATGCACATCGTACAATATTTTCAGCGATGCAAAATGCTTGTTCACTTCATCTTTTTCATAACATTTCAGAAAAAAAGTTATGAGGTCACATTCGTGAATGCTTCACTTTTTGCGGATCATTCCTGTAATATTAGTTTTTACTAATTGAATTAAAATCTTTATGGGCGCAATAATTTGAGACTTTTTATTGTTGGTTCAGCAAATGACCACAACATGTCACACGGAATATGAGGGAAGCAATGGCATAATCCAACGTTTGACTAGTGAAGCCACCCAATTATTAGGTGTATGGCTGAGAAGCTACGGTGATACTAGATACACCGCTAATTAAGTCAACGCCAAACTATGATGTATATGACTGGTCTTGGTCAACTGCATGGAATTCTGTACCCAAAAGGTGAAGTGAAGCCCCAGTAATCTACATGGCATGTTGAGGTTGTACAATTGTACTGCACATGGCTAGTCAAGTTAGGTAATACAGCAGAACCCTTTCATGACTGTTGTACTGAGCTATACCTTGTTTATGCCCGTAGTTTGTGTAGTAAGCATATATGGCCTCTCTAGTAATGATCCTTGTTAGGATTCGACCTGTTGTCTCATTCTTTAGTAACGGTTGCGTGTCAGTTTTGCTTTGAATGAAATCATATACGTCTAGTAAGTGATACTCTCATACAAGGGGCAGGCTCGTATTGTATAATTGCTTATTCATGTGTTGTTTGGCATTTCACTGAAGCTGTTAATCACTGTTGCATCTACACACTCTCTCTGTTTTTAGATTTGTTTCTAATTTTGCCTTTATGCTATGCAAAAAATGTGGTCACTTTGTTAACATCGTATGTAAATTGGTGGCAGGACAAAAAAATCGGTGAAACGAGACGCTAGACACACGAATAATCAAAATTATTATTTTTGTCAGAAAACCATGAATGTGGTGCCACGGAAACCTGACAATCGGCCAAGATAAACAAAACTCTAACTATTCATCATAAAAGCTATGTGCAGGCTCAAACAGTGGCAATGTCCTCGCCTCGTTGACCTGACAAATAACTGCTAACTGAAAACCTACAGTGAAAAGCACATTCCTGATTGGCAACCTGCGCGCTACGGCCAGACTGTGGGCAAAGAGTTGTGAACTGGAGGTACCTAATCCTAGTCGGTCCTTTGTGGCACTTCCATTCAGAACTCAGCGTCTCTATTAAAAGAAAAGATATTGAGTAGACGGCTTTTCAAACTGAAAATGAGCAACAATTTGAAGAGAGCAAAAGTCTCGAATCCCAAATCTGCTGCTTGTGGTCGCTGGTCGTGGTATGTCACTGGGAACAGCAAAACCAAAACAAGCGCGATTGGCGGCGCCGACAAAACAGGCGCTTTCATCTCATAAAACAAAACAAAGGGACATTAATACTATAGTAAGTCTGCTAATTTTCCTTAGTCATGACCAGCAAGTGCTATAGTTTATAGTCAAACTTACCTATACAAAGAAATTTTTTTAACTGAATACAGCAAGGTGAATCAACGGGTGGATGTATGAGACCACATTAATCACAGGTATCAGTTCATATGTATCCTTTAATAATATTGTTGGCTCGTGTTGACTACGTAGTAAAATGCAAAATCAAACTCCACAGAGCGTTAAACCTTATAGGACAAAAATAATAGCACAATTTGAAAAATGCTGAACGGCACTAAACTTCCTTTAGATGATTTTATAAAGGCACACACTGTGGTAAAAAAGTACGCGGTGTTGATCCGACCCCCTTGAAATCCTGGTCGACGTTTGGAACCAAATGAGCATTAGTGAAACGTCTTTGGGCGCACACATAATGTTATCCTAAAAATGTCCAGTGCACATGTCATCTCCAGAAAGTTGAAATGTAAATTACCCGCCATGTTCAATGAAAATTTTGAAACCCAAAATTAAACTTACTGCCAACTTATACGCGGATGTATACTTCACTCGAGTAACATTTGGTAATAACCAACCGTATGATATCCTTAAGATTTCACTCGAAGACAACAATAGGTTTTAGTATGCATGTTGGCCAATATTTTGTTATTAAACAAATGTTGCTGCAAACACTTGTTTCTATTTTATAAAAATTAGCACACTAATATATTTACTTATAACCAACATCGTATACCATAATAAATGAGCTTTAATCCTTGGTATTGATGTATGTCTTCTTATTAAGGATTCACGCCTGTTCGCAATATTTAGCATTTAATTATCACAAAGCCCAAATTTCAAACAGTAAATTCTGAAACTGACTCATCGTATCTTCAACGTGCTGTGCATCATGTTTAACCAGAAACCCTTTGATTGCATGAATGCTGAATCGGTGAATAAAATGTGCACTCGGAAGCACTTTGTGTATTGCAAATACAGTAAAATATATTTGAGAAGCAATGCCGATTTTGAGAATGACTGATTCAGCTGTGGCACGAGGTACAGGGATCAAATTTGACTTTGTCATGCAGGTTGGTGGTTGTGCGTGGCTGAAGGGAGCTAACCTAATATGAAAGGTAGACAAGTTACAGTTTCACAGTTGCCGGTGGACCTGCACAGTGAAAAGAATCGCTTCCATGGTAGACTCGATACAGTGTAATAGAATCTCGGCTACGTGATAAGACGATCATCTGCAGCGCTGATGACTCACAAATCCGCATAGTTTACAGAGTTGATAATATTTAAGATGATCCATGCTGTTAGAACATACCCACGGCACCTTGTTTTAAAGCTTTTTTGTTTTTGGGGGGTTGGGGGTTGGGGTGGGGTGGGGTGGGGTGGTTAATACTCTGGTTACAATAGCAATTGATTTCTCTGTTTTCTGACGTTTTCGTGGGTAACATTAATATCCGAGATAGCCGTTACCGCTACACAACTGACAGCAACACAAGCCTGCGTGGAGCATCCAAGTTGCTTGCTTTTGAGAAAGCTGTGATTTAGAACACCCAGCATCTCCACTAAATGCGTGACTCTATGCAACCAAAGAATGATGTGCAACATAGCAACATAGCAACATTTCGTGCGTTTTTACCGTTCGACCTTCACTAATGAAGCGTCCTTTTTATAACTACATAAACCCAACTGTCTCTCACTTTGGAGTGCCAAATAGTACTTAATATGATATGAATGTGTCATGTCGTACGATTACCTGCGAAACAGGCGAAGTTTTGTGTATGATACCGGTGTAATATGGACGAAAACAGGAGGCCTAATCTGCTAAAGAGGCAGGTCGCACGATGAAAGTTTCATACAAAAACTGAATATAACTGTGTTCCAGCAGATCGGACTACAAAACCCAGGAATACTCTTCACTTTCTTCAGGGCTTGCGTCTGACTGTGTCGTAATCGTTGGGTAATCGAGTACCAGACTGTAATACTATATTACAGTTAGATTTTTGCTATAAATGTCCAGTTGCTTTCATTACATTAACCCTCAACGTGCCTGGTAGTCTGTACGTTCCTCGTAAAATACTTGCTGGTCACCAATCAACTCCATCCTTGCTTGATTTCGAAACAACTGGAAATATCACGACGTCACTTGGTTGGTTTAGCCATATGAACTCACTTGTGCAATTTTTGCGCCAGATTTTATTAACCTGGATGTATGAAATAAATTACACAAACACACACACGCACGCACACACACACACACACAATATATATATATATATATATATATATATATATATATATATATATATATATATATATATATATATATATATATATATATATATATAACACATCATAGGAACACTTAGCTGACCTTCTATTCCAAGAGCAGCTTGGTTTCAGGATAACACAGCACTTGAAAACCAGACTTCAGCTGCATTTCAACACATATGGTTTTTTAATTTATATGGTTTCCTCATATGCTACAATATTTTTTATTTAATTCACCCTTTTCACAGAGTCAACAAAGAACAGCATTTACTTGCCTGCGCTTGATTGGAGACGTAATCGCAGGGCTGGCGCTTGTCAGCCAATATATGCTTACAGTACCAAGTGTGGTTTAAACGTAATTGAATTTGGAATAGTACAATATTGAAATTGCACAGATCCTGTATACCGATTGCAATAGAGGGCTATGCCCTATCCAAATCCCTTCTGCGAAGAACACAAAAACAAGACAAACAAACACGCTTGGAGACACTAGTAGCAACCACAAGACAAGGACAGACAGAAGGGGTCCAATCAAACGACAGTATGACATCACTGTCATTGACTGCTTTCATATACATGTATGCCTGAACTCAAACATTCTGTTAAGCCAATGTCTGTTACTTTAATACAACCAGTAGCGAAGATATATTCACGAGTTGCTGCGAAAATGTGTCCGTTTTCTAAGAACATTCATGAGGAGGAAACAATTATGTTTCCAAAGTGAATGGGCCAAGAGGAGTAACGGAAGAATGTAGTTTTGATAGCGGTGCAGTAAATAAAGGGCAAGAAAAATAATGCAAAATACCTTCAACAGCTGAACCACAGGAGCACTGAGGTGTGTCCTGGGACACCTAGTTTATGCAAAAAGGAATTTGGTTGCATAAACTTGGTGTCCAAGACACACCTCAGTGTTCCTGTAGTTCAGCTGTTGAAGATATTTTGCATCCTTTTTCCTGCCCTTTGTGTCTTTGTGTCTTTTGTTTGTTTTTGAGCACCAAGTTTCCAAGGCAATCTTAGGCGAAGTAGGTCATATGAACATCAAATGTAAAAGAGTTTGAAAGGTACACTTTTTGATCATTAGTATTATCTCAACCACTGTAAATGTCAATATTTAGGAAGCTTTTGATAAGTGCAATTGATGATAGTGTTTTAAAGTTTTCAAATGAAATATTTCTGTCATATATATATATATATATATATATATATATATATATATATATATATATATATGTGTGTGTGTGTATTAATTTCGTAAACATGCTTAAAGTATGTATGGTCTGTTACAACAAGGAACGTACAACAACTGGTGCAGGCTCCTTGGTTACAAATAGATATTTCCTGTTTTGTTTTGTTTGTTTGTTTTTTTTTATTTGTGTGTGTGTTTTTTATTTTTGATGTCCTAAATTGCTTATCTAAAATAAAAGACACGATCCATGGACTAACATTTGGCTGGTGATCTTCTGAATGTTTTGGTATAAATGTCATTTGGAACAATAAAAACCTGGGGAAAATGTGTGCGTTTGCATTACATATACATTTTCATGAGAGATTCAATTTGCTGGAAAACTTAGCTGTTTTCTCACCCTGGGTATGGGGTAAAAGACAGGGTTGAGTACAGCCTTTGATGTATTCGCATGTTTTAATTTATGATAAGCAATTTGAGAAGGCAAGTAATCAACACCAGCATATATGAGAGAGGAAGATATTTTCTCCCATGTCATGAGAGGGAAGAGTTCTTGTTAACCGGTATATCAGTAATCATGTATTAATTGCAGTTCAAATAAGATAATGAGTCATTAAGGGGGTAGCCAAAACGATCACTAGTTGGTGTTGCTTTCCAAAGGTCCAGCATGTTACTAGATTCCATTTTTATTAGAGGTGGCAACTGTCCCTCATCATCAGGGACAATCCCAGAAATGAGCTGAAAACTGGACAAATTAACAGTGTGTGTCCCTCATCAAAATTGAACATTTGCTGCTTTATTCTCTGTTATTTACTTTGTGTCCCTATTTGTCCCTGAAATGACACTTTGAATATTGGTTGGCATCCCTATTTTATTAAAGAAATTATTGTCGCAGTACTTTTGGGAAACCCGTGCAAGATAATGACCTGATATTATTACAAAATACCACAATAGTGCATCATGTTACAAATTATTACATGTACATTGAGATTACACATTAAAGCCTTACGTTGTGATAAATTGGAATAATTGCAAAAGAACTCTTTATCACAGTTGTAGCTGTTAAGTCACCAACTACCTTGGCGAGAGTAACGGGAAAACTCTGTGCAGTCCCGCCCCCCCCCCCCACCAACCCGCCAGAAATATAATTGCGCTGAGACACATGTAAACAAGGTACATTTCAAGACACAAAGCTTCTTTTTAATGTATCACCACAGAATGCCAGAGCGTACCCATCCGTACATGTACATAATCTCAGTGAGGAAAGAAAAGCAAAGGAAATAATTCTGTCGGAAACTTTCTTGAGTAAACAACTTTAGTTTTCCCGAATTAGTCTTGACTGATTGGCATAAATTCGCCTAAAATATAAAAAATACACATTTGCAGTTGACTTACCATTTTCCTTCCCCGTTTTCATTCTGCTAAGCTAAAGTTATTGCATCTGGTGAGGGTTTTTCAGTGTTTTTGTCCATGTTAAAACTATACAGTCAACCAGGCTTACGCCTGTGGCAAGCCAACAGGGCCAGAAAGTATAATTTTTACGCTTAGCCATGCCTCGTGGACATATTGCCCAGCAAAATCAGATTACAGTCTCCTGAACAATGCGCGGCAGAGAATGTTTTCCACGACGCGTAGATATTCCAGGGTCACAGTATTTTTCTTGCAATTTGTCATACATGACATAGCAAACCATTGTCATTTCAAATTTATTCAATTTTTCATTACGCCTGTCGTCCATGCAAGGCCCCGCGTGATTGGCTAATATGATTACGCGTAACTTGACTTAGAACACACGTCTGTGTTTTTGATTTCGTGTAAGGTAGCTAAGAGCACACGTTGGTGTTTTTTGTTA
This sequence comes from Hermodice carunculata, assembly GCA_964020975.1. Taxonomy (NCBI): domain Eukaryota; kingdom Metazoa; phylum Annelida; class Polychaeta; order Eunicida; family Amphinomidae; genus Hermodice; species Hermodice carunculata. The sequence goes on along the minus strand of OZ026612.1, from coordinate 70,520,936 downwards.
TCGCGTAATATAACTTCGAGCACAGGGTGGTGATTTTGATTATGCATAATGTAACTTACAGCACATGTCTGTGTTTTTAATTACGCGATACAACTTACAGCTCACGTCGTTATTTTTAATTACGCGTAATAGCGAGCGTCAGCGAGCTCTTAAGGTTACGCATGCGTATTGACAGCTATACCTTTCCTGTGGTATGCCGATGAAAAGTCATCGTTTTTATTCGCGACGCCATCTTGAAAAGAGCGTTTCCGTCAAGAGCATTGCATTCCGGGTAATAATAATAATAATAATAATAATAATAATAATAATAATAATAATAATAATTTGCATTGAATACAGTTTTGAACATTCTTTTTCAGGCAGCCTTTAAGCCAGTTTCCGATTTTATTGCTTTAGAATATATACCCCGCTGAAATCGCAGTAATACTGAATATTGTAGCGAAAATCAACTTGCTGTCCGTTGGCGGAACAGGAGACACCTGTTGTGAAAAAGTTGTGTCACTATTTACAGGATTGCACACGATTGTACCATATTTCACAAGATTTCACCGGATGGTACTGAATCGCAATACCGAACTGCACAGAATTATACCAGATTGCACAGAACTGTACCGAATTGAACAACAACATCTACAATCATGAATCAGGAAAAGACATTTTAGTTTATGCCTATACTTCAATGCTTTCCACGCCTGTATTGGTTCAGAAAAAAATGGATGTAGGCCTTTCCAAAGAACTTATAGTCTTGAAATTGAGCTGTTAGCCGTTCACATATTATAGCTTGAAGCACACGTCCAGTGTTTTTGATTACGCGTATTGTACTTTAGAGCACATGTCGGTGTTTTTATTTTTTGCCTATTATAAATTGGGCACACGTCGGTGTTTTTGATTCCATGCAATCGAATTTGGCGCACGTCCGTGTTTTTTATTACACGTAATTGAATTTGGTGCACACGTCTATGGCAAGCCAACAGGGCCATAACGCATAGGTCTTACGCGTAGCCCAGCTTCCACTACACGTAGTCGAGGCTCGGCAAAACCAATCAGATTGCAGTCTCTACTGCGCGTATGAATGCCCTTGAGGGTGTCACTCTTGGTGCACCTGTTCCAGGTGAACAACGAGAGAAACGTCCCCTATCATCGCCCACATCAACAGGTTTTTCACCGCCCGTTGCTAAACCCCAGAGCGAACAAGACGAAGACCAAGTGAGTGACTTTCTCGCCGTTTTGACAGACCCTCGCTGTGAAGGTGCAGGTGAGTGATCACCCAGGGGATAGTATGAAAAGATTGGAATTTTTGAAATCCAAATCTCAAAGTGATCAAACTGTTATCGCCGATGTAAAGTCCAGGGTGACTGAGTACAAGATGCTTAAAACCCAAATCAAGGGCCTGGAAAGTAAGGTAAAAATTTCAGAAGCAGGGCAAGATGAGTTGGAGCAATATGGACAGCGTAACGCTGTGTGAGTGCAGATAAATAAACCTAAGCAACCAGGAGAAAAAACTGATAAGTTAGTGCCAGATTTGGCGAACCAGTTTCACATTCCCATAACTGAGAATGATATTGGTCGATTACACCGAGTAGGTCGCAAGAGAGGAGCTAAGCGGTGAGCTATTATATGCAAATTCATATCCCACAATGCCAGGCAAAAACTGTTTATGGCGAGGAAAAGGTGCTGTGGGGTGTACATTTCTGAGGACCTCACCAAGAAGCGTTCCCATATTATGTTTCATGCCAGGGCCCTCAAAAGGGAGAAGAAAATTGACTCATGTTGGTCAACTGATGGCAGGATGTACGTCCGAGAGAAGATCCCGTGGAATGTCAACTCAAGACAAGGTGCAATCAGGCAAATCTTTAATAAGGAGGACTTTAACATTTATCGTACCATCTGTGGAAATTAATATCCCCGTACCCACTGAGACTTTTCTGACTTCTTCAAAAACACTTTGTTGTCGTTTTGTGTACTTTTGCTACCCATACCCGGTACCGTATGTGATGTAAAAATGGATTTTCTGGCAGACCTGCGATGGCTTTACAAGGACTGCCAAACTTGTCTGCTTACATATATACACTCAGTGTTTTCTATGCATAGCCATAGGTTTACAAGGTACAAGATACAACAGGATACAAATCTTTATTTATACTCCGTGGATAAAAACAGTACAACATTAGCTTCACGAGCAGCTATTAAGACCGAGTTGTGGTTAATACATAACATTGATGCTAAAACTACGAGGTACAAATAATAATGTTGATAACAAAGATATAAAAGAAAGAGAGAAAAAATTGGAGGAAGAAGACATTATTTGAGCTGGAATTTACAATATGTGCACCCGCATTTAAAGCCTTCCCAGTTTTTAATGAGACGTTTAAAAGTTTTGAAATCAGTATGTTTTCTCAGCTCACTGGGAAGTTCATTCCACACTTTAGCACCAAGGCTATTGAAAGTATGAAGACAGCCTTTAGTAGAGTTCTTGTTTGGGCGGTAAAGAGTATTTACAGTCCTTAATGAGTATCAGTGCTCTTTCAAGCTAAAAAGGTTCACTCATATATGCAGGGCTGAGCATGTCAACAGCCTTAAAAACTTCTGTGGTGTAGAGTCGGAGACGGGCTAGCTCCAAGTTTGGTAGGTTTGCCATACAAAGTAGCTCATCATATTCCAGGCGGTACTTGTTGAACACAAACTTAATCGCCTTAACCGAATTTTCTCTAACTCTGCTGATTTTTTAGCACCACAAAAGTGCCAAATCACTGGGCAATAGTTAAAATTTGAAATGACAAAGGATGTTTAAAGAAGAAGACGTGCTTAGTATCGAGAAAATGTCCTAAACGAATAAGACAGTTTAGTTGATTTGTAGCTCTTTTGATAATTTTGGAAACATGTTTGGAGAAGTTTAACTTGTTATCCAGCTGTACGCCCAGCAGTTTAACACTTTCTTCACTAGTAATAGTAACACCATCAATGACAATATCAGTGGAGGCCTCTTCATTAGAAATCATGGCTTGAAACTTAGATGGATTGGCCTCCATCTGATTGTCATTGCACCATGTTATAAGATTTTCGCCATTCTGTTTGAGCTTGCAGACCAGTAAAGCCTTAGACTGTGCCTTCACAAGCACAGAGTTTTCATCCGCATAGTTTTATAAAACACCATCCTGAATGGTGCAAAAACTATCATTCATGAATATATTAAAAATTGCGGGGCCAAAGATAGACCCCTGGGGGACGCCCTGGAGAATGGTACTCCAAGAACTAATAGCGTTTCCAACTTTAACACGCTGTTTCCTGTTTAGAAGATAGTCAGTTAGATGAGTAGTGGCAGAAGGTGCCATGCCATAAGCCTGCAGTTTGGCTGTGATTAACGAATGTGGCAGACAGTCAAACGCTTTAGATAAATCAACTAGAAGTACCCAACAGAGAGACCATTCTCAAATGCATCCCTCCAGGTGTCGCACAGATGGAATAAAACATGCTGGCAGCCAAAGCAAGCCAAAAAGCTGACAGACAGTCATTATATATGTGTGGAAGGGACTCTGAACTTCAGTGTGTACATGCTTAAAAGTAAAATTTTGAGTCGTGGCACATCCAGTCTGAATGGCGTGAACACCGGAGTGATTATGAAAGTAAGCAGCCAACTGAGAGGTATTGCTAATCTCAGATGCCTGGGGAATCTGGTGGTCTGGTCCTATTTCATTTGCTATGTTAGTACAAAAGGAGTTCATGGAATCGGCCACCTGTTTAAGATCGGTAAAAAGGTTTGAGCCATCGTTTATCATTAGAGTAGAAACCATTTTGTATTTGAAGAAAGAAAAACTTTAATTACCTTAAAGAAGTCCTTATTTTTAGGACCTCTTTCACACCTTTCTTCAAAATACGTTTCTAAAAAGCATCTCCTGATGGCTGTCTTACGCTTATGTTGGGATCGAAAATCTATCCCACGCTTTGGAAATAAGAGACCTTTTATTCGTAGCCTTGGCACCTCTATAGCGCCATAAGAGGTGAGTCTTATGATAGATGGCTTTTTTGAGAGTTCTATTCATGAACGAGGGCTCTGAGAGCATGATGATCCAGAACTTCTTTGATTAAGGTTTCTTGCGCCCGAAGCATATCACTAGGGTCATCAAATACTTCTGTTACAGAAAATGGAATTTTAGAAATGTCATCCCTAAAGTCATCCTGAATGAAAGAGCGATAGGAATGAAAAGAAACTGTCCTAGCTGGAGGTTTAGGAAATTTCGATCTTGTGATGGTCACAATCATAGATTGAGCATCACTGGAACCTATATGAATGACCTTGCTTGAAAGAGATTGATCTTACATTAGTAAGGGCAACGTCTATAAGTGACGCCCCATGTTGAGAGATGAAAGTAGGTTCACGTATCATATTTACAAGGCAAAAAAGGTCCATGAAGTCAACAAGTGGCTTAGATTTGGGTTTAGATAGTAATTCATAGTTTAAGTCACCAAGGATGAGAATGTTATCATAAAATGAGACGGCCTGTTCCCCAAGAGACTCCATGCCCCTAGAGAAGCAGTCATCACTTACTAAGCCTGGCGACTTATAAGTTCCCACCACAAGCCTTGGTTTCTTGTCAAGAAAAAACTCTGCAGAAACAGACTCGACAAATGAAGTACTATAACCAAGTTGTCTGCAAGGTATATCAGAGCGGACATAAAATAAAAGGCCTCCTCCATGTTGTGTTCCAATCTTTCCTAAAAGGAGAGTGATAGCCCTATATAAGGAATTGGCATTAGGAGAAGCTCTCATCAATTTTAGTTTCTGATATAATAAAATATATAGGTTGAAGTCTAAAAACAACCGGCTGTAACTCGTAGAATTTGTACCTGATGCCATTGATATTAATGTAGCAGAAAGGCCATTGTTAATATGATTTGATCTTAGGTCATTATACAAACTTAAATAGTCATCATGAGTAGTATCATTAGCTAAGGAGCCATTATGCTGTTCCTCATTTGATGAGTTTATAGAATGAAAAGTTTCATCATAATAAGTGTCACTGATAGGTGCTAAGGAGCAGTAATGACAAAGCCAGTTTATATTGGTACTCCCAAGTACTGGCAGTTCCTCAGGTGACATGTCAAGGCACCCACAGCGAGTCCATAGGTCACAGCCATCACACTGGATCCCTAGCTGGTTGGGCCTGACTGGTTTCCCACATAATATGCAAGGGTATTTCCAGTTGAATGGTCCCGGATTCGATTGAACATCGCCACTCAGCATCATAGTTATCCAAATCAGGAGGGCAAAGGACCTGCCTGGCCCTTGTTTGTGTTGCTTTAAATGCAAGCCCTGCTTACCGTTAATTTCATAGTCTGTAACCATACCTACAAACTTTTCTTGCAAGAAATGGTCTGCCTAACACGTCTACATACCTAATCAGTCTGACGGCCAGGTCCCACCCAATACGGTCTATGCATAAGTTCACTAAGCGGGAAAACCCCAGCATTTGTCCCATTACGAAAGCGAGGCATGCTGGCTGATTTTTTGCTACCAGATGGCGTGCTGTGCACCTTCTCAAAAATGGTCACGATAATGCATGATGGCGGACACTAAACTTGTTTGTGTCAACATGAACAGAAAAGCGGGGAATGGACCAAATGCAGGAGGTGTATGGAAGTTTACCATTGTAGATCGTTGGCGGAGGGAGTACGGAAAGTATTGATAGTTGGAACGTTGAGTGACAGGGCGAATTTTCATGGTAAGCTACCACTGTCCTGGGCAGCATGTGGAAAAAGTTCCTACCACTTTAACCATGCACGGTGGTATTCTCCGAGTTCTTCGGTTTCCTCCACTAGGCAAGGTAGGAAGTATACGCCAACATCTGTGCCATGGAGAGTGACTCGATAAGTCAGCTTGACTTCCTTCACAATCCATGTAAAACAAATGTGTCTATACCTTTTTTTTTATATACACTGACTGTTGTGTAGTGGGCTGTAAATTAATGTTGATACCAGGAAGAAACGTCAAACTGACTATGAAAAATAAAAGTGCCGTCAACGTCATTAAAAACTCTATTCGCAAATACTTTGACAATATTGGCTCCAAACTTGACTCCAAAGACACCAGCCCTAAAAAATGGTGGAGTCGCAGCAAATCAGTCTTGGGCTGTAAAATATCCCTACCCTTGTCGATCAGGGTAAACCCGTCTCAAGCTGTTTTGAAAAATGCGAAATTTTAAATGCTTACTTCACTAATCAGTGCAAAATTCCTCCAGACATCAACCCCATACCATTACCCGATTTCAACTATCAAACTGAAGCCCGCCTACATTTGCTAGAAACAAATGCCCACGAACTAGAAAAGATTTTCAGGTCTCTCAAAACAAGTTCTGCTTATGGGCCCGACTGTATAGGTAATACCATATTTAAGACTTGTGCTCCTTCTATTGCCTCCTGTTTGACGATATTATTCAACCATTGCTTATCTAATTCTTTTTTTTTTCAGTTTCATGGAAAAAATCAAATGTCTGCCCAGTCTTCAAAACAAGCAACAAACAACTTAAGGAAAACTACCGACCCATATCTGTTTTATGTAATGTTTCTAAAGTTCTTGAGCGGGTAGTCTATTATATCTTTTACGAATATCCCACTTCAAATAATAAACATTCCTCTAAAACTTCTGGCTACAAAAAGAACGACTCCACCATCAACCAGCTAGCTAGCATTCTTCATATTATATATAATGTATCTTGAGATGGGCAAAGAAGCACGAATATTTTTTCTCGATATTTCTAAAGCCTTCAATCAGTTAATGACTCTGTTTCCAGCAGAGTTGCTGGAAGTAGCTCCAGCGACTTACAGACGCCTTGAAATAGTTCTTAACTGTGACGAATTACATAACGCAGTTGTACCTACAAATTACAAATTCCCACTGTAACATGTAAAAATACCAATGTATAAAATGTCAGTAAATGTCTCACTAAATTCACTCAAATGACACATGAAACTGATCACCTGGCAAATAATGCATACAAGACCAAGTTCACCAAGTTTTATCGAAGATAGTATACAGGCCTGTATCTTATCATTAAAAGTGGCTTTTTAGCAGTAGTAACTGGTTATCATTATCAGCCCGAGACGTAAACTAACAAATCCATTCAAGTTTGCTTTGTGATTGCACACTTAGTTGCTTTGTCAACTCAGCGTGAATGAACTTGAGTGCTACAAGTTTATTCTGTATCATGTGAAACAATGTAAGCCATGCAATGCGGATCTGCGCGTTTGTAGGAATTGTCAGTTAAAAGTTTTTAAATGGCAAACTTTCTCATCTTAACTAAGAGTAATCAGCTGCCTTTTATGATATTGGAGCAAAACAAATGAATTCCATTCCTTTTAACGTTCAAGAGGACAATCCATTTGGGATGCCCATATTAACAGAATTATTGAAAAAGCAAGAAAGTGTTTGACTTTACTTTATAGGCTTAAATACAGATTATCCCGGAATATTTTGAACAGGTTGTATAAAAGTATGATACGGCCCATTTTGGAATATGGATGTGTCACTTTTGATAATTATTAAGCGTATACCACATCATCTTTTACTTAGTGAGTTATGCTGGACAATCTAGCTAATAGTCGCAACTTCAAGTTAATCCTGTTTTATAAAATGGTCAATGGTCTTACCCCGGCTTATCTTTCGGATCTGGTACCAAATAATCCTGGTCATGTTACTGTCAATTTCAGAAACCGTTGTAGTCTAACACAATCTAAGCACACTACTAAACGTTTTGGAGACTCTTTTATTCCGTCTACCATTCAACTTTGGAATGACATTCCTGATGACATCAGACCACATCATCTTTTACTTAGTGAGTTAGGCTGGACAATCTAGCTAATAGTCGCAAATACTTCAAGTTAATCCTGTTTTATAAAATGGTCAATGGTCTTACCCCGGCTTATCTTTCGGATCTGGTACCAAATAATCCTGGTCATGTTACTGTCAATTTCAGAAACCGTTGTAGTCTAACACAATCTAAGCACACTACTAAACGTTTTGGAGACTCTTTTATTCCGTCTACCATTCAACTTTGGAATGACATTCCTGATGACATCTGATCATCAAATACCTTTTCCCAGTTAATATCAAAACTGAAAAGTACACTTTTGTCCTTAGATCTTGTTCCGACTCGTTACTCGCATGGCAACAGATTTCCTAACATCATGCATACTCGGTCACGGCTAGGATTGCCCCAATAAAATTCCCATCTCCACGGCTTTAATATTCTCCCGCCATCTACATGTAAATGTTTACATCCTGATGAAAGTGTATCTCACTATTTTCTAGAATGTCCTCTTTTTTCAACTTCCAGGTCAGCCTTATTGAAAATTGTTTGTGGTATACTGGCTTCTGGAGTGAATCCTAACTTAGTAGTCCACTTAGCAAGTGACATTTCAATTGATTAATTTATTCATGGAAGTGAAAACCTGTCCGCTAGTCTCAATATTGAAATATTTGATGCTGTTCAAAAATTCATCTCTGAGTCCTGACGATTTCTGACTTAAGGATTCATTTCCAGTTACCAAATTCAGTGCAATAGACAGGGAGTGTAACTGTACACATTAGTACCTATGCTCGAAGTTTTGTTGCATAGTATTGCGAGATAAATGGATTGTGATTGTTTAAAATGTGCTGTAGGGATTAACCTATGTGTAATCATTATCTTTGTTCATGTTTACATGTATATAATTCGCTTTGCTTGGCTAACCTACTGCGTACATATCGGTACATATGATTTTTGTATTTTCTGTGTGTATTGTAAATATCTCTGTGTGTTTTTCTCGTGTTTGGAGAGCCATCATTTTAATACCCTGTACTATTTGATGATCCAAGTAAAATAAATATGTTTAAACTAAACATATGTCACATTTTACATTTGTCCACCAAGCGCGCTGAGGCAAGCTGTTGACTCAGTCTCAGATTCAAGTCAGCAGTGAAAAAGTTATCTTAGTTATGAAATGAATTTTACGTATTACCGTAGCCTCTGCATATTCATATTGGCATTTAAGAAATTGACTGTATTAATATAGGCCTACTTGGTGTGATGTACAGGCTTTTTGTTATTTGCCAAGACTGAGTCAACATAGCATTTTTCAGCCCACATACAGGCCCTATTCCACTTTACATTCTGTAGCCTACATAGCCCACGTGCTTGAATACAGGCACCCATAGACGTACATGACATACATTTCACCCTACGTAGACATAGATGCATGCGCCTACATCTATAGGCCTACATAGGTAGGCCAAAATTTCCTACATTTAATGTGGGTGTGTGCACAGGTCTGTTTTATCATTCAAGTTCAGCCTAGTTCAATTTTTAGTCTAACGTTAGATAGGCGTGACACGATATCATAATTTAGAACGTCATAATAATGATTTTATTTCTGATGGGCCACTGCTAAATACGGATACATGTACTTGTGTCATAAATTGTGCATGTCGGTGTTACATTATGCCAACTACTGTATTTCTATAACAGAAAAATACATGATTCATTGAATTAATTTATTTCCGCTCGGTGTCCCGTTTTCCACCCACAAATTTTACTGACTGGGTAGAAAACGGGACAGCGACTTTCAGTGGCGGCAAAGTTTATTGCATAGTTAAATTTTCAAGATTTAAGTAAAAACTACATCACTTGACAATTATTTTCATTATAAAAACAAAAGATTTCGTAATCCTGAAACCTTAGATAAGTGGGAGGCTTAAGGTTGTATGGTGTTCTTACCTGAAGCTCTTAGAATTCTGCATAAAAGTAAGAGCAAACACAGGAGGTGCCTGCGTGTTCAGCGTGCCACGCCCAAGTGATGGCAGATCACGCCACTCCCTAGTGGTTATATTTTGAACATCAGATTGCAGTTTTAAGACAAAAATTACCGAGCATCATAGTTTTCAATTTTATTGAGATATAGGCGATGGCACGTAAATTGTCCCGTTTCCCACCCTGTCCCGTCCCCCCCCCCCCCGTACCCTATTACCTATTCTGTTGGGCATACTCGCGAAATTAATCCGCTCTTGACGACGCGTCGCCGAGGTACCCACTAAAATTTGCTTCTCTACGATGCATTGCCAGGGTAGCTATAGAAATTATTTATCTACTAACATGTAACTGAGATACACAATGAAAATTCACTCTCGGGCAGGCCTACCCGTAGCCGGAACAGCAAATGCCAACAAGGGGATCATTCCCACCAATTGTAAAGCTGAAACTCTACAGGGCTATCATAAGAGCAATCCTTCGGACCGTATTAAAGGCGAAATGGAAGGCAACAGGCTAGTGCGACAGCATGCGTGGTGCGTAGCTCTCGAGCACATGTTGTTGCGGAGAATAATGATTGGCTGTCTCGACGACGCATTGTAGATACTCTTACTTCTCGACCACGCATCGCATAGAGCCCAGTTTAATTGGATGCTTCGACGACGTCTTGCAGAGCATGATACTTCTCGACTACGCGTTGTAGAGACTCTTATTTGATGGTTGTTTTAATATCAGTAATGTTTGTAAGAAGATAAATGATTGGCTGCGGGGGGCACTCCCATTAGCGACAATACTGGGTAAGTGCCGCTCTGAAGGCCCCTCTTTTCAGCAAAATTTCCCTAAGCAAGGTCCAGCCCAAAGTCCCCTAAAAAGTAGTTTCTCTTTTATCCCCCAAGATTTGGGACAATTTCCCTAGGCCTACCTAAAGTCCAAATTTTCTTCGGGGAACACTTATCACGCCAATTTGGGACAATATTTTCTACAATTTCGGTTTAAAAATTCCCTAGCAAAGGTATTTTTGTGCAAAAAGTGCCCCAAGAAAGGATGGATTTTTGAAAGGCCGAGCCGCACACCCCCACCAAAGATTTGGGAGAGCCCCAGTGGTGGGTGGGGTCTCAGGATAAAAGGACCGTAAGTGATCGCTCACACGTCGCCGAAGCTCTACAATGCGTAGTGGAAACATATTCTCTGCAACGCACAGAAGAAACTGTAATCTGCTGATTCTTTGGTCGACTACGCGTCATCGAGGATCGGCCACCGTAAGACATAGGCCTATGCCTTGCGGCCCTGTGGACTTCCCATACTCGGAAGAACTGTGCGTAAAGCTGGGTTTCCATGTGCGCGTATTGCGTACTGCGTATTGCGTAGTGCGTAATAATTGATTGACTTAACTACCCCATTTCCATGTATGCATAGTGCGTACTGCGTAGTGCGTACTGCGTGTTGCCTATGCGTTTCAATCGCTATGTGTAGCAGGGTAGACGCGCGTAACATACACAAAATGGCACCCAATCGTATCAAAGTAAACATACATACTTACAGTATACGCCTGGTTTGCGGATACATGGAAAATGGTATCGGCAGTAGGCAATACGCACCCCCAACTACGCAATACGTTGTACGCATTACGCGCACATGGAAACCTAGCTTTAGGCCCTGTTGGCTTCCCATGTACTCCAAGTCCAACAGAACCGTTTTCTGTTGGTAATGGAGGCGCCCGAGCAACTGCCTCCCGTGGTATTACTTGTGGGCTGTGGACGGGTGAGGGGAGTCCTTTGGCAAGCAAACTAGACATATGGAGTGCCACCCACTATAAACGTCTACATTTTCCATTGTATGAGCAAGTTGTTGTGCGTTTTTTGTGTACATTTTGGCCAAGAAGTTTTCGGGGCATTCTATGTCTTCTTTTGTCAGTCGAGGGGGGGGGGGGGGAGGGGGGGTGGTGACATGAAAATGGGTCAAAATAGCGGCAGCTGATAGTGAATTTATATCATTTCTTGTAACATGAGTGGTAGGAACAGACCAATAAGGAGCCGAAAAAAGTGTTGATTATATCACATAATGAACACTTTTCACACAATAGCATTGCTAGTGTTGTGCAGTGCAGCATGACCTACAGACAGTCCGTTCTAGAGACAGTTCAGGTTGACACCTTCCCCGGAACAGCCCAAACTAAAGTATTGTTCCAGCAGGATCTGTGCAGATGCCCACAGGACTTGGAATAGTACAGACGTGTACTCCTTGAACTTTCCAAGTCGCCTGTCATAACTAGCATATCACTGTCGGCATAATGTAAGTTGATGTACATGACTCAATTTAGAACACTGAATCAGCGTCCATGCCAGGCATGAACCCTGAAAAAAAAATGTGAATTAAATTCCAAAAATATATTGCTTTTCACCTGCATTAGGTTTCTTGTAGCGTGCACTCTCGTCATTATCACACGTACTACTCTGAAAAATTAAATTTTGAGTGGGAATACTGCCCAACTCACTTACATCTGTCATTTTGGCTTCCACCACCTGCTCTTCGTACTGCGATATTGGTAAGTGGAAATACATGAGCAAGCAGTCAAACTTGACTGTGCATATGACAACTTACGTAAGCGGCAAACTACACCATGTCCACAGGCAGCGGAAAAATGTCGTACACCAAGGGATATCTTGGTCAGTTCCTACCACCCTTGTTACAAGTCATTTATAACATGTCACAATGATTATTATGCAATCACAATTATGTGGTATAACGGTCATGTGACATGTTATAACTATCACATGTATCTATTCGTGACATACATATTTGAAATAGACCTGTTCATACCGAGTTGTACTGCACTTTTCCGGACCGTAATTAATTATGCATTCCATTGTTGGCCTGATTGTCCAATCAGCAAGTAGCCGAGTCGGGCTCAGCCGCCATATGTTTACAACGGATGCCACGGCTAACGCTAGTGATTACATCATGGATTGTGTTGAACAGTGCAAATCTTTTACCTAAAATGTCACATCAATGGTGAAATGTGCATTTATAGTTTGCTGACGGTTTGATTTTTCGTTAAATCCAAGCACATCCTGTGTTTTACTTTCTTATACTTGCACGTATAATCCGGCCATCGTGGTCGAGCACAAAATGTAAACAAAGCAGGGTGTGCTTTCCGAAGTGAACCGAAAAAAAAACTAAAAACAAACCCGAGTCCTATAAACTGGTCTATTGTTACGTGTATAGCCTATTTCATTCGGCCACGTATATGTTTTGATTTGTTACATAAGTTTCAATTTGTTACGTATGTGCTTCAATGCATACTTTCTATTGAATACAAGTCATATCTCATTTGTAAGTATATGTGATATGGAATGCCTGTAAACAGTATTCATAAAATATACGACGAGTATAGGACGCTTATAAACGTCCTCATGGAAAGCAGATCTTGTATGGGATTCCTGAAGACATTTCCCATTGAAAGGTTGCATGGTATCACACGCTATATTCAACTCGCATCATGACAACACTACGTTCGCATTGGGATCGCCGGGACACTAGTCTTGTCGCCGAAATATGCTGCTATTTATTTTGGTCTCCGTGCACAGATCTCTGTGGCAGGCCTAAGCATTTTCGTACAAAGATACTAGCCTGAAAACCGAACAAACAAGCCCCTAACAAATTCGGCAATAGACGTACAAAGTTTCTGACCCAAGTGAATACAAGGACTATCATAACGCAAATGCGTTTAAACGTACACGAGTTCCTTCACCATAAAAAGCCAAATTGTGGATCTAAATGGAATAGACGGGGCGTAAATAACACAACTGCACTTTGACGGGATCTTTACGCATCGAGGGCATAAGTAAAATGCAGAGGTGTCTCAATGGACGTAAAGATCAAGAGGCCACCACGCTAGCCAACAGATCTTACTAATTCTCTCGTAAACCATTTCAAGGTGAGACTATGGTCTGTACAAAGTGTAGGGAACGTGACTATCAAGGACTTGTCGTGTGCTACGTGAAAAAAACTAACATAATCCACAGTGATATCAATCTCAAGTGGAGATACAACAGGTCGACAGTGTTCCTTTAAGGACATACACCGCTGTTTGAAGTCAATTGATTTCTTTCACAATATGGCTAATGTCCCAGAATCATGATCAGAACTAAATTTCCGACTTCTGGCGCTCGTTTGAAGCTATAGACAGTGTATGCCGTTACTAACGGGGACAAAGCATAGATTTGTCGCCTCTGACTTCAAGCATTCTGAAGCTAGTGATACATGTAAACAAAGGGAAATATTGGCGCTGGATGCATCAGTTAAGCTATCATGTCTTGCAGATTGCATGTTATCTGGCAAAGGGTTCCTTGATCCTCGTCGACTGATGCAAAATTGAAAGTTTGCGAGTACGTGTAGGTATATGTTCAGGCTAGGTACCTTTTAATTCCGGCCCTTGCATACGGTGACATGTGCAGCATTAAGGCTAAATAAAAATAAATCGTACTGGATCGTCTGTAGAAAACTATTGGGTTATGCATTAATTGTACCCACAGTGAGTACGGAGGCGTTGTTCAGTGACATCAATATGAGCTCTCTCATTCCTTTCAGATCGTATTCACTTCAAATTACAACATCAAAAGCCACACAAAATTAGTGCCATGCATGACAACTTAAAATCGTATATATTGGCTTGCAGGGGTAGTGACCACACATTTGAAAAGTAGACAAGTTGTCATGCTTAAACTGATTTCGATTACAAGGCTGTCGCATCAACAGTTACACACCGAATTCAAAAAAATAATACAATGCTGTCCAATTTATTTCCTGTCTGTTTTTCTCCTTTGTCGGCATTTCTTCACTACAGCCATTCTCTCCGTGTCTGAAGAATGCAGCCGGCGGCAGTGGCACCGAACTCGTCATTTGCACTTGCACTGGACAACTACTTTGTTTAGTGCATTAAGGTAGCAATATTGGATCAAACTACTTAAATTCGTCACTTGGGTCATACTGTTCGACCATTTGATACAGAGCAAGTGATCTTGTATGAAATTGAAATTGGTACAGAGGGCTGGAGAATACATATAAAATAATAAGCAGCAGGAACCAGTATTTAATTGCCGTAGAACGTCAAAGAAAACAAAGTCAAATGAGACCCGTGTCTAATTATTATCTAGTCATTTTAGACATCTATGGGTCCTACACTGGGACACTATAGTACGTATAGGCATATATATATATATATTCTGCATTAGTCTATTAGTAGCCAATCAGCTGTCTCTATTTGTACCACGTGCCTGCCCTATAAATGTTATATTGGATCGTTATATTGGACAGCTCGAGACAATCCCCGTGCGCGCGTGACGTCATAACGCAAATGACGTTCACTGGGGCTTTTCCCTAGCTTCAGGCAAAATGTGTAAAATTTCAATGGGAAATAAATTTTGTGATTTAACATTAAAGTGTTTCAGACTTCTATATTTATACAAGGAAAATCATACAAATTGCAGAATATAACAGATGTTGGATGGCAGGTCGTCCAATATGAAGTTTGAGGGACTCTGAAACGTTATATTGGGTTCGGCTTCGCCTCACCCAATATAACGTTTCATCGTCCCGTAAACTTCATATTGGACTCCCTGCCATCCAATATCTGTATAATATATATATATTATATATATATATATATATATGTAATACACATATATTGGATGCCAGGGCATCCAATATGAAGTTTTACGGGGCAGCAAAATGTAATATTGGGCGAGGCAAAAGCCGAAGCAATATTACTTTTTGCCGTCCCGCAATACTTCATATTGGACTCCCTGCCGTCCAAAATTTGTTATATTCTGCAATTTAAGTAATGATATAGGCCTACCTTGATCCAACAAATATTGCTCACAAACTCAGCATTTATTGCTGTCCGATTGACTGATATAAGCCTACCACATGAATCTGAAATGCGTAGTGCGGCGTTCTGTCCCCATATGGTGCACGTCGCAACGTCACGTGTGATGCATTCTCTAACGTAACGTTTTTATATTTATGCATAGTGCTTAACCGGGTGACATACACGTGCTGTCCAATACTATGGTTTCAACCGCCCAGTATGAAGTTTTACAGGGCAGGCACGTGGTATAAACAGAGGCATCTGATTGGTTACCTCAGTGCTAATGCAGAATATATATATGTATGTATGTATATATATATATATATATATATATATATATATATATATATATACATATATATATATATATATATATATATATAGTCAAAAGTGGATTCAAGAGACTTGAAGGCAGACAAACAAAAAGTCTGTTATACTGATCCTTCATAATCAGTGCTATTGAGTTTTGGGAGACTTAAAGAAGTTTGTCAGATTGAAATGTGAAATGTCGACTAAATTGATGTCGTGTGAATTGACTTCCGACTATATATATATATATATATATATATATATATATATATATATATATATATATATATATATATATATATATATATATATATACATATATATATGTATCATGTTTGGGTCGCTTTTATTACTGTAGCAGGCTTGTATAAACACTAAGGCCTAAAAGCTATAGTGCCACGATATGATGTATCGGTACTCTGCCGGTGGTATCGGTACTCTGCCGGTGGTATCGGCACTCTTCCGGTTTCATCGGTAATTGTGTCGATGAGGAGTAAAACTTTCTGCAAATGTCGGTCTTATTTTTGCTTTGTGTATTGAAATGTACAAATGGACACAAATATGAGATAAAAAATTTATAGCATGCTCTGTAGACGGTATGAAGTAATCAACTCGCACTGGATTCCAAATAGCAGAACGCGTTCGCTTTGCTCACTGGCTCTGCTATATGGCATCCAGTGCTCATTGATATACTTCATATCGTCAACAAAGTATGCTATAATTTATAACATAATATAATATATATATATATATATATATATATATATATATATATAGGTGTATATGCATATAGCATTATATCATATCCACATGGAATTACTTTATTTGCACGTGTATATTGATTGCTCCCCTTACCAAATCTGTAGATGCTATCAGCTTTAGAGCAATCGATCCATTTACATCTGCATGAACATGAAACCTCACAATCTAAAATGACACATATTCATTTTCTTAGTTTAGAAAAAAGGGTCTTTATTATTATTATTATTATTGTCTCTTCAATGCTGTTTGTGTATAATTGTAATGTCTCTGCTTGTGTTGCTATTACGACTGGAATTCAGAATACGACCTACTCATGGCAAGGAGGTCCCATGCTTTTACGCCCGCCATGGGATTGGCCGCGGAAAGCAAAACGTAACTGTGTCACTTCCTTTGTACAATAAAATTTATTGTGATTTTGAAACAGGCTAAAAATTTATGTAAGAGTGATGCACAAAAAGGCCTTAAATATTGATATGTGTTTTCAAGTTGCACGGTAAGCACAAAAGAAAAGAAAACTTGTGTCGTCATTCATTGTTGATGGAACATGATAGTAGTGGAGGTAATACTGAATTCCAAATATGGTTAATGAGTTCATATCATGAAACAGAAGGCAAAAGTAGACTCAAGGGCATTGTTAACGTAGACAAATGTCCAAAATTGAAATTTTCTGCTACATATCAATCATATTTATCCTGCATTTCTCCTTGCGGTATATACCACACACACAAAAAAAATGCCAATTAGTGAAATTTAATTTGAACGTGTCTTGATTGATTAAGCCAGAATAAATGATACGGAGAGAGTTTACTTGTGCCAATAGCGCGCATTATTTGATACAAGGGCGGTATGGACATGACAGGTGAAGAGACTGAACATTCCGGACAGTGAGAGATCTAATTTATACTTCATGTATCCCGACAAATTGATTTGTTCAACATTATATGTGATTACATTCAATACAAAATATTGCATAACAACACTGACTTGGAGTCAAATAGACAGTTTGACTATAGTTAAAGTTAGGTAATTGGGTTTCCATTTTACCAGCTGTATTTAATTATACTTTAGTCACCTTTCTTTGCTTACAGAGAGTCAACTCTTCCACCCACTTGTCCGTTTTATTGTTTTCGGGCAAAGCAAGGAAGGTAATTCTATCATGAGTTGTCTTTTCTTGCAATGTAAATTTGCCCATAATTGCAATCCAACCATGCTCGGCTATCTACGACCCACTTGCTACGCGCAGTGATCAGACAGCGTGGTCGATTGTGAACAAACGTGACAGGGCCTTTTCATAATTTTTACAGGGCGGGATATTATACAGATATTGGATGGCAGGGAGTCCAATATGAAGTTTACGGGACGATGAAACGTTATATTGGGTGAGGCGAAGCCGAACCCAATATAACGTTTCAGAGTCCCTCAAACTTCATATTGGACGACCTGCCATCCAACATCTGTTATATTCTGCAATTTGTATGATTTTCCTTGTATAAATATAGAAGTCTGAAACACTTTAATGTTAAATCACAAAATTTATTTCCCATTGGAATTTTACACATTTTGCCTGAAGCTAGGGAAAAGCCCCAGTGAACGTCATTTGCGTTATGACGTCACGCGCGCACGGGGATTGTCTCGAGCTGTCCAATATAACGATCCAATATAACATTTATAGGGCAGGCACGTGGTACAAATAGAGACAGCTGATTGGCTACTAATAGACTAATGCAGAGTATTATACAATTATGGACTTTTGCTGAGATCACTGGTTAGTTTTATGGACCTGAAAGAAGAATACTGACCGAGGCCGAAGGCCGAGGTCAGTATTCTTCTTTCAGGTCCATAAAACTAACCAGTGAATGAAGCAAAAGTCCATAATTGTTTTATTTTATGAGTTACATCGAAAGGAAGCAAATATCTAATACTGCTTTATTTTAGAAATTACATTATAAAGTAAAAAAAGACAACGTCCAGTTTTAATATTTTTATTTTCAACATTTCCAGTCAAAAAAGACGGCTTTCCTGATTGGTCAAAATTAATAATCATGCCATCTGGCGATAAACTTGGAACTAGACATTACGATTCCAATGACTTGGCCACGCCCACAAATCACTATTACGATTCCGCTGACTTGGGCACTCCATCTCAAGTCATTAAACTATTTTCAGCTTTGCCACGTGTACCGTCGTAACCAATAAAAGATTACGGTAATCTTGAAAGAGTCACCAACTCATAAAATAAAATGATTTATTCAGGATAAAGTGTGTTGCAGTTGGAAATATGCCTAGTTTTTCAGCCGTAAGTTAATCTTATCGGAAAGACTCATTTTCCCCGTGTGATGTTCTGCGCTTTTTCTCCGACCTTTTTTTGCAATGAAGCAGTGGTTTGCACGTATCACTTATGCCTACAAACAAGCCTATATAGACCTCAAAAAGAAAAAGTGTCATGATAGACTGGGTTTGATCACATTTGTTGACGTTGGAGCGCTCATTACGCCCGGGGCGACAGTCTAAGCCATCAGTCGTGCGCTACGTCAAGAGGGCACGGACTATTTGGCTTAGGCTGGTGACCCGGGCGTTATGAGTGGCCCAGCGTTAACAAACGTGATCAAATAACTAATTTAACACTGACAATTGATGTATTTTGTAACGTCTGTAGACAACTAGTAGAATGTGATAAGTCCAAACGAAAAGCGCAAGACACACGCGCAACAATGTGTCCGAGATTTAACAGTAGGCTAGTCGATTTTTTGTGCATAACGACAGCAAGTTCTTGCTTCTGGGTGCTACGTACCTCCGCATCCCCGGCCTCGTGCTCTTGAATTTAGTCACAATTTCCGGACCCCCACCCCCACCCCCAAAAACAGGAATAGTTATACTTATCCCCTACTTGCTACCATGTTACATTGAAAAAACATGCGATATGGCATATGTTATATTGTTGACCATATTCCATGGGTGGGACTACTTTTTACCATATTTGTAAAATCAGAAATACATGTATAGTTTTCCAAGTATGGCAGGAATTAATTCCATATTTGGTGTGACTATGGATCAAAGGTCAATACTTTTCTCATCGCCACAGAAAACTCAAAGCTGGGGGGGGGGGGAAGGGGGGAGTACTCCCATGTAGGATTGTACTGGGAATGTGCCGCGGGAAAGGCCCTGTTTTTATTTCTCCCAGGATTAGAAAAGCCACCCACCCCCCAAAAAAAAAGAAAAATGGACACAGCTGGATTAGGATAGGGATAACAATTATTTGAACTGAATGTCTTATCTATTTTTTTCAAACAAATGTACAGATCTTGGATATAGGCTGGAGATATATAATAAGTTCTTTTGGGGGGGGGGGGGAATTTTTGTGGGAAGTAAAAATATGCTAAAACTTGTTTAAAATTGGAATGTTGGTCTCCAAAATGCACCAGGGTGCACCAATGCAGCACTCCTTTCAAGACATTACAGGATTAAGAAAGGGTACCTTTTAACATCTGGTGTTGGATTAAGATAGGGTATTGTATAAAAATGTCCGAGACACGCACCCACCCTGATGTTGAGTATGTGCCCCCCCCCTCCCCGACTCAGAGGGAGTCCCGCCAACCATCATTCAACTGCTGCGCGGGCACAGCAATGTGCAGTCTGTGGACAATTAGGCCCTGTGCAACAGCAAGCAGAAATCAACGTCATGTGAAACTTCCTCCAGGGAAATTATTCTTCTTTTCAGAGACCTCTAACATCTGTCCAAAACACTCCCCAAAACCTGTCTTCATCGTTTGTCTTAGCTGGTAGCCAGTAATTTTGTCTCTGTGTATCATGTTTATCATGTACGTCAAATGGGGTCAACATTAACAAAAATTTAGAGTTCGGTGTACTTGGTAAGATGTAATGTCACATATTCTACTTAAATAGAGGGTTAACCTGAAAGCATTAAACACTTTCTATCACTGGTGGCAAATCTTGCGTTTCCATATTTGTTTGTTTGTTTGTTTGTTTGTTTGTTTGTTTGTTTTGTTTGTTCATTTAGATTGCAAGGCAATAATTAATTTTGACAACAACGTTTCTTCCAAATTTGGATAACTGTTGCATCACAGACATTTTTGGCCGCAATGATATAGACCGAACGTTTTAGAATTGTCATACTGAAACAGTTGCTTACGACATAAGAACTTTGAATTATTGAACGTACTTTTCGTACAAGGAAGGAAATGCCAGACCCCTCAAAAAGCGTGGGTTAATTTACAATGGGTAAGCAGATGTTTTGCACTTTTTCTCTCATTTCTTATAAATGATTTTAGCCATGCTGAACAAAGGTCGCAGAGCTTATGTGATCACTTATGTCTGTCTGTCTGTCATTCCGTCCGTCCGTGAACTTTTTGCTTATAAACGCGATACAGTCCATAGTTTTGGAGTTAGCTCCATTTAACTTTTAAGACTTACGAAGTCCATGAAAATCTAGGTCCAGTTTGACATTGGTGAGGCCACCTACAGCATTATGCAATACAGGGGCAAAGTGTGAAAAATTGTGACTACTCCATCATTCTTACTTTTGGATAGATTTTCATGAAATTTAGTGGAGGTCAAAATCATGGTTGCGATCGATAATAGTGGCTCCGCCTATACGTTGATGGAAATTATGAACCAAAATGTGTTAAAAGATATAAAATTCCATATTAAAAAATATAATTGAATTAGTCATGCCAAATTTATGATATATGAATCATGTCCAATACTAATATGTTATGCAATATCGGGGATCTTGACCTATTTTTGTTGGGTCACAGTCCTGTCAGGTTGAAAGAGGTGATTTTGTAATGGCAGGATGGAACTTGGATATCAATCGCAAACAGAATCGTGTCTCCATGTCAAAATTGCACTGGAGTACATTGTAGACTCTGTAAAACAGTATAGTATAATGCAAGAGTCAAAATGTGAAAATCTAGTGATCAGTCTATCGTCCATAGTTTTTCATGGATCATCATGAAATTGAGCAGGATTCTGGAGGAGATCAAATATCGGTTGCACATGATACTAGTCGCGCCACCAATACTTTGATGGAAATTATGAACCAAAATGTGTTGAAAGATAAACAATTCCATATGTCGAACTTAAAGGGAAAAAAAACCAATTGAATTAGACGCGCCAAATTTATAGGATATACAGATCATGTTCAATGCCAACATGTTATGTAATATCAAAGACCCTAAGGTTACCAGACCTGTGAGGTTGAAAGAGGCGATTTTGTATTGGCAGGGTGTAGCTTGGACATCAGTTTCAAAGAGAGTTGAGTCTCCAGATCAAAATTGCACTGAAGTACTTTGTCCATAAAACTCTACTTTGCGACCCACAATTTACGTCACCATGACCCAATGATTGTGTGACCTTGACCTATTTTAAGGTCATTACGCACTGAGGAAATTCAACATATTCATAAAGAATAAGGCGAATGATATCTAAGGTAACACAAATATGTATCATGTGGATGTTTTATATTGCATATGGACGACCTTGATTAATTTCTCAAGGTCACGGATGATGCTTTTCGGGAAATTAGTTTTTGGTTATAGTCATCAGGTTTTATCTCAGCAGGGAAGGAGTCCCTTGGATCTCTTTTTTAAGATTTATTATATTTTGAGTCTATTGGATGAGAGAGCAAGTATTTTATGTCCATTATAGATTGTCACATTCTTCATATCAAGGTTTCCTCTTCAGAATCTAACTCGAACGATAACAGATAACGAGAAGAATTAATGTTGAACTGACACGTACAGAGCAGACTTGTAATCGTGATAACACTAACATACAGATTATAAGAAAAAACTTTCTTCTTCCTTTGATTGTCCGCATCATCACTGCCCTAGTCAATTAGTGGTCGTATAAAATATCCAAAGAGAACATCAATCGCATGCACTCCTCCCTAAGTCATTTTGCTGCAAAAAAATTCAGGTTTTTTTCATAGCATATCATTTCTCTCAGTAGTAGCTTTCAGACAGAGCCGATTGCTTAGACCTGCTCTGGCGTAATGCACCCGAAGAACTCCAAGAGAAGCTGTTCGCCTGGACATGTAATTTCACAAAAGACGCAAATACATACTCGTTTTGATATGAAAGGTTGTTTTGCATGTTGCTTTTACATATACACTCAGAAGCTTGAAAAAAGAAATTTGCCAAAGGAATATGAATCTGGAATTATTCTTAAAGTTACATGTGAACAACTTTCGTTGTGATTAGCACACAAATGTTCAACGCTTACATTCAAACAACTGATGGAGTATGAAGCGAATACGTACAAAGCCCTGCAGTATTCGGAAACTGTGATGATGATGAGTTAGGGATGCGACAATGATTGTGATTAACTGGCGTCAAAATATCCCCGTGGAATTCCTCGGATATACAAATTTAAAATTTGGTAAGAGGATGAAGCTATGGTCGCAACTGACTTTTGTGGCCGTGTACATGTACATGTACATGTGGGTGCGAATGCATGGTCCGCACACTTTGAGGACGCTTCTTCTTCCAATAAACCCCAAAGGCCTCCAGGCAACGACAAATAATGTCCAACCGAAATCTAAACATTCAAGTTTACATGCACATGTCACTTTAAAATAAATATCATGTGTGACAACCCATATATCCTTAACCGGTATAACTTGTACTGTTGAAAAGAAACAAGCTGTGGAATGTAAAAATATTCTGACAATACATGCATCGATATCCTTGGAAATGCTATGCATAAACTGAGAAATAAGATTGCCAATTCAGTGAAATCTAAGTATGTGATGTACATGGGGATTAATCCAAACTCGTCAACACACTGTGTGTATACTAAAGACCTCCGCGACTATATGCCAGAGATGGTTAGAATATCGTTCTCCAGACTACGCCTTTCATCGCATAGACTTCGCATAGAGACTGGGTTTTACTTACAGTAACTTCTGAAAGACTTTCTCGTATAATTATTATAATGTGATGTCTTATGTTGCAGCGCTTTTGAATATATACTATGTGTGTACTGTTTTGGACCATTATTGCGTCAATAAACTACTACTACTACTACTATTGTCGTTCCACCCAGTCTGGCGACCGTGTTCTTTAAACTATACTGAATCGGTCATAAAAATACTTTTGCAAACTTCTGAGCGCCGACTCAAGGTTTCTACCTTCAATTTTTCACAATGTTGCAAAACATTTTATTTTGTCATTCTTATTGCATACAGTTAATATTTTGCGCATTGCATGGTAATACAAAGCTTAATCTGCCATTGCAGTCAGTGTTATCAAAGAAAAAACACAGAAAAGTTATTAATGACGCATGAAAATAACATATTTACCATATACATATTTCGATTACAGGTCACAATAATTAAACGCGCATATAAAATAGCAGATTTATTGCATCCTTTGGGGCTCAGTGGGTGGATGCTGTGGTGTTATTTCACAGTCATACGTACTCACAAAAATGCATACATCTGAAGGTTGAGAAACAGGTCTTCTGCACTACATTAGTTTGATTTACCAACATGATATGGCTATGCATTAAGAAGCTAATAAAGACATGCCAACGTGGACGTTACCGCGGATTTAAAGCATATACATCCCTCTTTAGCTGAGCGCGGGTAGATGCTACTATCACACTGGTACTATCACGTGTCTGTAGAAATACGTTATACTCTAAGAGCAATGTACCCAGCATCCCAATATCGCGGTTAGCAACATCCGGTGCACGGTTAGACCAAATTGGTGTGGCTTCGACGAACAATGCATCTTGTCTAGCTTTGATGATCAAGCGGTAGAAAATGACAAAAGGAAAAGTCAATTGTATGGTAATTGTCCAATCAATAGCCAGTTCTCGCAAAATGTGGTTTTCCTATGGTTGTTAATCTTATAGAGCTTCAACTCAGATAACATTGCTGCCATGTAACGGGTCTCATGGCGCATGTCAGAGTGCACGGGCACAGTAACGCACCAGGATAAATGCATCGTTATAGGAAAAAGCAAAGAATTACTTGATTAAGACAGACTTGATAACACGTGAATGACTTATGTGTTGTACAGTAGTACTGGCTTCTCCCCCAGGTCTCTGTGAGACAGCTGACGGTTTGTGATACACATGTCCTTCAGATTATTTCTTTTTTTGTTTGACCCCAGTTGTGTTGCTTTGCATTTAAAAAATATGGTATGTAAAGCTAAATGCTAAAAGGTTTCATACACGACGTAGGAGGGACTGGGTATGTCTCCACAAGAAAAGGCTTTGTTGAACCTTACCCATGCCAAGTAAAACTTATTGAAAATCTGTATGCCTGGAAATGCTATTTAATTCCTACAAAACATCTTCAACGTGTTCAGAACTTTTTTTCCAAATGCAACTTCCTTTGCCCTTCACCTTTCTCTCAATTGCACATAACGTTGATCTGATATAGAACAAATACAGGAGTTCTAAAACCGATTCAAGTAGATATTCTAAAGGTAATACACATCTTAATTTGTAATAGTCGGGAATATCTTAGTGAATAACCACTATTAGCAGGAAGAATACTGTTTAGACCACGGACTGCTCATACCGTAGGTTCCTCTTTACACCAACACCACGGTGGAAATTAATACAGCACATTAATGTCAATACACTGAAATGATACTTGAGAATACCATAAGGGCATTGGTGTACCGTTTCAGAAAATTAACATTTGCAGTTAGAGTATAGGTGCGTCCAAAAGAGTGAGAGCGTTAATAACGTTGTGTTTTCTCATAAATCAAGGAAAACAGAAACTATTACAAAAACGTATCCTTTCAAACGTGTCTAGCTTTACTAAATGTTCCCCAGTTTAAGATAATATGAACGACATGAAATTAACCTTTTTACAAAGACACATATCTCGTAAACATGCTAAATTTGTATATTGCAACGATTCGACGAATTTCGGCCCATATACGTTCATAACGTATTTTTTTTTTAAACGCTTGACCAAGCGCAGGAAAATTAGTTATACTCAAAAATTGTTGGCTTAATGTCAAAATTGTTTATAAACTGTCCATATATTATCGTTGTATCTTATTTCTTGAAGACGATTCTAAAATACGCTTTATTATTATTATTTTAAAAATTTCCAAATTTCCTTCATTAGTGGGACAAAGGTGGATAATGCCACATGTCCTGGTGTTTTCCAAAAAATATAATCTGTTCATTTTTGCAGTCCTGTATCTTTCGTATGAGTCAATATATTAACCTTTCGGAATCAAGAGATGTATGACCGGATCCAGTAGTCTTTATTTGAGTATAATAAGGTAATAAGTGTCAAATATGTTTTTAATTTTTTTCCGGAACAATGCTGTTTTGTCGGAATATCAGTCAGGATTTAATCCTGGGGACACTAGACTTAATCAACTAATTTACTAGCACCAACACTTTTGCGAGGCTGTGGACCATCAGAAGGAAGTTAGAATTGTATTCTGTGACATTACCAAGGCCTTTGATCGTGTCTACACCCCAGGTTTATTATTCAAATTACGTAATGCAGGTATCGATGGTCCTCTACTAAGCTAGTTTGCCGACTGTCTAGAGGGAAGACAATAACGTGTTGTTGTGAAGGGGGGTGGGGGTGGGGTGGTGGTTGTATCGCCTTGGAGTCGAATCAAAGCAGGCGCCCGATGATACAGCTTTTTTAATCACTGTCGATGATCCTGTAATTGCAGCAAATTCATTGAATTCTGACTTACATGAATTAGAAAACTGGGCGTACAAATAGTTATTGTTATTTAATCCTTCTAAAACCAGTAACATGATTTTATCAAGGAAACGACTTCCACGCCTTAATTCGGACTTACTTTTCATGGACAAATCTTTACAGAATGAACCAGAACATAAGCACTTGGGATTATTGAGACGATATGACTTATGCTGGACAAGTCACATTCATGAGTTAATCACCAAAGGCATGAGGATGCGAAACATTTGGAAACATATACAATATCTTTTGGGCGAAAAATATCTGAAAACTGTTTATTCCTCCTTTATACGGCCATTTTCAGAGTACGGGTCTGTCGTGTGGGATGGGTGTACAAGCAGTGACTGCCAGGAGCTACAAAAAGTCAATCTAGCAGTTACAAGTCATTACAGGAGCGACAGCTGGAACGAGTCACGATCAAATTTATCAGGAATCCGGTTTCAAAATATTGTCAGACAGAAGAAGTAAAAGTACACTTATTATGTTTGACAAAATTCTCAAGGGTGATGCACCCCAATATTTGACAGGTTTATTGCCAACTTCCGTCAGGCAACAAAACAGGTAAATGTGATATTTGGATACAATTTGTCTTTAGTTCGGGCACGAACTAATTTATGCCATGCACTTTTTTCCCTTGTGCTGTTCGTCTCTGGAACGATTTGCCACCTGCCACTCGTGATGCCGAGTTTCCAGACCAATTCAAATTTAAAGTAAATCAAAATAAGCCTTAAGTGAGTCCATTATTTCAGAGTGGGTCTAGAAAAGTAGCGGTTTTAAATGCCCATTTACGGAAGTGTGGTATGCTCAAAGCAGATTTATTGAACAATGGTCTCGCTGACTCCCCCAGGTGTTTCTGTGGTGCTACAAATGAGGATATTTTCCATTACTTTTTAATGTAACAATTATATAGTGGAACGAGATAGATTGCAAAAAAGCATACTTCCAATTGGTCCGTTCGCAGAGCAAACTCTATTACTTAGTTTCGAAAATTGTACTTTTCAAGAAAACGAAAACTTTTTTTTTACGCTGTACGATCGTGCGTTAAATCCCGCGGCAGTCCTGAAGCTGTTACATGATTTTTACAAATATTCATACTCATGGATGGTGCTTGTTTATTATTGTATTTGTGTCGTTTTGTCCAAAACCACTTCCTAGTAGTCATTACCCTATTCCGCAGTCCGAACTCATTACTCTCCATAAGCTAACCTGTCCCTGTCTAACTTATATACATAGAAGTTCTATTGTCCATATTGCACACGTTCCTCTGTAAAATTTTGACATAGGCTGTATTAGCCCAAATAAATTAAAGGGTCTGCAGCGGGTAACTACTCAACATGTTTCGGAGCCTTTTACCCGTACATGTCTCTCTGAGTAGCGGCTCCTTGTCTAAGCTAAATATTCAGCAAAGACAACCCACATAATAATGAATAAATATGAACGTCGCAATTGATGAATTAGCTAAATATGTGAGGTTTTGCTTATAAATGCAGAGCTTCAAATCAAAGAAGAATACCTGTCAAACAAACCGTAATTACTAAATTTTCATAGTACAGGTTCAGATAAGAACAATTTGACTTACCCCTGAACCAATATGTACCCTTTCTAGCTGGACAGCTTATCCTAGTTAAACCATCCGCCAATGTTTAACTGAAGTGGAAACAAGCTGGGGCTTTATATTCAGTCCCAGTGATTGTAAAATAAACAGTTGCAGCTAGACCACCTGTACAAACCAAGGGAAATCCTAACAAGGACTGTAACAATGTACATCCTGCACCAGAGATGTAAAAAAAACTCCATGATGACACCTACTCCTCAAACAATTAAGCTCTATTTAGCTGCCAACCCTGAGTCAATGTGTCAATTTAATGTGTCAGGTTTGTGACACTTGAGAAAAGACAATTTTGAGTAATTTTTTAATACTGAGTAGATGTGCATTTAGGCATATCAGAAAAGAATGGAAGTCATTAGCTTTTATGCCAAAAACGTGCCATCAAAACCATTTTTCTCAACAGGATTTTAAGTACAATTAGGCAAAAATGCAACTGTCGTAGGCCGCTTCTTGCTACCTGTAGCCCCTGGGGGTTTACCTAACAGAAAACATGTAAGCCTAAAATGTTTGATAGTGAATATTAAAACAGAAAGATGCCAAAAGATAAAGTTAAGTAGCAAAACAGTCAAGTCTAAAAACTGTAAATTATTGTGGCCAAACTTTCTAATAATCCTTGGATGTTAATAGTAGAATTATAGGGCAAGTCAGAAAAGAATGAAAGTCTTTTGTATTTATGTCAAGAGAATGCAATGAAAATATTAACCAGATATCAAGTACAATTAGGCAAGCTTGTAACTGTCGTAGGCCGCTTCTTGCTGCCTGTAGCCCCTGGGGGTTTACCTAACAGAAAACAAGGTAGCCTAAAATGTCTGAAAGGTGAACATTTAAACATAATGGTGTCAAAAGATAAAATTAAGTAGCAAAACAGGCAAGTCTAAAATCTCTAAAATTGTTGAAGCCAAACTTTCTAACCATTTCAGGATATTTACAGCAAAATTTGTAGAAATATTTGATCAAAAGTACACCTTTGAATCCTCTTGACTCAAGTTTATTGTAAATAAATTTGGTTCTTGATGCAAAGTCCTGAAATTTAGAACAAATACGACCAAATCTCAAAATCTGTGACAAAAATGTATCATATCCAATAGTATCCGAAATATTACTGTCCGGGAAAGGATAATTAACTACTTCAAAGTTAAACTCATCTATTTTGTGATAGACTTTAATACAAGACCTGTCATTGGTGACCTGAATATCCAAGTCCAACAACACATCTCTGAAACCATCTGAATTGTTACCCTCCAAAGGGATATCTTTTGGGTAAATTTCTTTAGCAATTTCACTGAAATTTTGTACATTTACACAAGCAATGTAATCAATATATCTCGCATTGTTTGATAATTTTATAGCCATTTGAAAGTCCTTTTTCATCAATTTATCCATATACTTAAATTCAAGCCAGGTTAAATACAAATCTGCCAGTAAAGGGGAGCAGTTGCTGCCCATTGGAATGCCTTTTATTTGTTGAAAAACCAATGGTCCGCATTGAACAAAAGTATTATCCAAAAGAAACTTTATAGCATCTATCAAAGTTTCAACAGTGTAAGATTTAACGTTACTTTTTGAATATTTATTGTGTGACCAATATGCTTTCTTTGTATATGAATTGATATTAATGTATGGTTTACCATTATGTTTAAACATTTTGCTTATTAATTCTGAAAGCGAACTTTTGACTTCATCTATGGGTAGATTTGTGTACAGTGTAGAAAAATCATGGTATATCCTATTATCTTTCCCTGTCTGGAACATCTTGTCCTATCACCAGTTCTTATCATGTGGCATTGCCGTTCTATCAGTCTGCGTGCAATGGTGTTCATTCTGATGGTGGCGTTTTACTGTTGCACCTTGTCTTCAGTTCTCTTTTTATTTGTTTTGCGAAAGGGATTCATATAGGGCTCTAGGAGTTTTTAATAATTCTCCATTGTCAGTTTATGGGAAATTAATAGGCCAACAGGGTCTTATGCTAAATGTAAACTGATTCTAATTATTTTTTTTCAGTTTAAGAGCAAAGACTTTCCAAATTTTGACATGATGTCTAACGTACATCCTTTATCAAAATTAGGGGCTATTTAAAAATACATCAAAAGTGCTGGAGGGAGGTAAGTCCACTTTACCGAAAGTGTCATCCTCCGCCCCCTAAAAATTTGTGAGCTGTACGTGATGCACAGTTGCCGTTGCAATAGCCGACTGTAGAACACGACCGATAAGGACCATGCTTTCCATCTTAACTATGGAAAAACGTTTGTTATTGCTAACGGTGATCCACCGTAGTTTTGATTGCTTTGATTTAGCAGTCTTTGGGGCCCAGCTGTTCTTGGGACAGTATGCTTTATCAGTCTATGGAGGTCTAGCTGTTCTTGGGACATTATGCTTACTATTTACAGTGGCAAAGTATCAATGACGACACAGTTATGTATCTTTGGTAGTACTACGCGCAAGCCAATACATATTTAAAAAGTATAACTTTAATAAATGTAGGTGTTAAGGTTAAACATTTCGAGAACGCCAGACGAAACGCACATAAACACAATTTAAAAGAGACTCGGAAGTTAGTGTCCCGGAGAGTACTTGTGTACGATTCTAGAGGTGATGGTTAAAAAAACTGTTTATGAGTTAACAGTAGTGTCCTTTTCCAAGGTAATCAGAAGCAAGCACGCGCGTGGCGATTGAAATGATATATACTTTATATTGTTTCATAGAAGGGCGGTTTAGCCATTAAATTTGTCATCCATCAAGTTCTCACTTTACTTCAATGGCATGCCACACACAGCTTTTTGCTGTTCGACGTAGCGTATAATGTAGCAAATATATTCATTATGATGCACTTGAACCTCTGTATTACCTTAAAAATGACCACAACACACACTACGGCGTCAGGTGAACCTATGTTTCTGCCTTAACTGCTCCTTTTTCATCACATACATATTACTTTACCCCAAGTAATTTTATAAACATACAACTCCGTGTTTTTCAAACTTTCTCTTCGTCACTGAAATATACGAACACAGGTTTATCACCAATGGCGAAAATGTGTAGGCTGTGACAAATCAGCAAAGTAACCAGTCCAGCAATGGGTTAGGTATGGTCGATTAAAAGTGACATACCTCTGGTGGAGATAAGGTAGAATGAAATTTCTGTTGAAATATTAAATTCTTTAGGAACATTATGAAACGAATGTGTCATTTGGTCCGGTTCTTATCGGCTTTTTAAGTGGCGGTTCAATTTTAAAACGTTTTGATACGCTTGAAACCAGCGATAGTGCTCTACGGCATTCTAATTCATTTTTTGATGGACAGAACGCCTATGTATTACAGTGTTCTTTTCTGCCTGTGTTCTAAGACCTAAACGCAGTGTTTTAAGTTTAAAACGTATCAGAACAATGCCACTGGAAATTTATGCAGAGGAAAAAAACGACGCTTTACAGAGCATTAATAAATAATTTTGAAAAATGGTTGTAAGACAGCGGGGTGCTTATAAGGCCCACGGCTGAATGAATTTGGTATTCTCAAATATTTTATGCGTTACGATGCACCCTTTCGTTATTCTAACCCACGGTTATATTCTGGCTCTTTGCCCTTATAATTAACGATGCGAGATGCAGGATTTTAGCGCATAAAGACGGTAATGCAAAGACAATAAAAACCACTTTAAGTCCCACCGAATATCTTTTGTTCCAGCCTTATATATTGCAACAACGACCAAGACGATGTAAGATGTGCCAGAAAGACTTTGAAATTGCATAATGAGATCATCGTGTTTAACATCGCCGTTAAGCCAATACAGACTGTGGCGGTGTACAGTTATATTTCCTGTTGAGAAATACTGAGTTCGAGTCGGATTTGGGGATGTTTTCCATTAGTTATTGTAGTACGTGGGATTCATCATCTCAGTCAAACTTAGGAAAAACACAATAAAATAGATCCGATATTGCCAAGTACGGAAAAAGTCAATAGTTATGCATTTTTTTTGGGGGGGGGGGGGACAGAGAGGCGATGGCTTGAAACAGTACAACCATACAGACGTAGTATCTAAAAGAATCAAAGTTTAGGTCAGGAGACATTGGAGCATCATAGAAACAGATGTTCCAAAAATTAATTGTACGTTTACATCGTTGGTCATACGGTACCACAAAAAGACACATATATAGCATAACTTTAACAGTACCGTAGAAATACACAGCTGGAAGGTGTTTCCCTTTGCTGTTGTATCAGCAACCGCGCCACACTGGAACTTCGCACGCAAAGTCTGTTTTTATTGCATGTATAATTTTAGTGAAAAAATACCTTAGCCACTCTGTTGATCTAGTCAAATGTCGAACATAATAAAAATCAATCTCCGTATTAGGCGTCAACTGTTAAGCAACTGTCGCTAAAGTCGAGTGGTCATTAAAAGGAATATTAAACAGAAGCTGAGCATTCATCGACAATACTCATCTGGAGCGCTTTAAAGAATCCAATATCAACGCAGTTTAGAAACAACACATATTGGGTGTAGACAGATGAATTAGCCTTATAGCTGAGTGACAGAAATCGATATTATATTCAATTAAACGCTAAATTGGTCTGAAATACAGGAACTGGAAGACGAATGACTATGGCGTTTGCCACTTGTTTCACGGTTAGACGAACAGTATTCAAAACAAGGACTTCTGCTTTTTCCCTACATATGATTTCATTGAATGCATTGATTGGTTGCCATTTAGTCCACATGTTACCCACAATTTAACGTTATTGCCGGTATATAAGCATTTGAAGTCGGTGTCTTAACTCGACGGCACTGGTTTCTAACCGTTATTTGCACTTATTGCTCAGGTCTGTAATATTCGATAACGATGTACGTCAAGTCGAAAAACACAACTCGCCTGCCATGAAATATTGTCCAAGTAACTAAAGAATTTCTTGGTTACAATGAACATTTATATGTTTAGGTTTCCTCGCTAACCAGTGCCTTGAAAGGGTTCTATTGTTGCATTTGGCGTTAATATTTTATATCGTTTTTCTTTAAAATGTGTTCTTACAGAATTATTTTTACATATTACATATATATCACATATAACATATTTTATCAGTTCTTCGTGAGAGTACGACTTAGTTAAAAGCTTTCAACGGCGCGGGTTGTGCGCATTGTTATTGACCAAGGGAGGGCCATTATGAATGGTGTTACATACAAAGCTCAGCAAAAGAGTTTTCTGGTAACGAGAAATTTAAGTACGTTAAAGCAGACGACAATTTGTATGCATGCCCCGTTGGGCAATTTAAGTAGAAAAAGTGTCAACAGTTTTTCCAGGCACATCCCAACTCCACACCTCGTCGAGGAAACCGACAGCTGTATGATCACTCCAATCGGAAAAGTTACATATACGCTGTAGTTAAAACGCGGCCAATTGAATTTGTTTGTATTCCAACCTTCAGTCCAGCGTCTTTATTGTCCGCTATGGGTATTCGGAGGCCCTTTGACTTGATGAAATAGAAACATAATAATACAATTATGACATTTCCCTTCGATTACCTGTTACTTCAATAAGTTGCTTTGTTTGTATTTTTTATGTCAAACAGATCAACTGGACACATAACACATAAATGTCTCCGTCCATAATGAAAGAAAATGCCATTCAATTGTGTGCATGGAGGGTCGTATATAGGATTATGCATTGCAAATGATTGATAATGGAAACACTATAATAGATTAAAGCCTTATTTTGAAAGGAAAACAATATTAGTCATCATACTCGTTTGTCTTCTGTGGGTGTATTTACTTCATAAATTTCTGCTTTATTCTTTAAGTTTCTTTGCTATGTAATAAAACATCCAACAGCCGTACTGATGAACAGGACAGTTGGTGAATCCGACTGATAAATCTTACATTTTAAACGTTTTGGAAACCTTATGCGTTGGTCGGTGTTCTGTATCTCTTTGACACAAATGCTAGTTTTCTTGAAAAAAAGTCTATGTGTTTAATTCATTCCATTTTTAGACATGGCGTTTTCTAAAACAAAAATTTCGTATTCTAATTATTTAGGGCAGCGTTCATAAATTAAAGGTGTCGTTCTCAAGTGTAACGCTTGTCGCAAATAACATATTTCATCGGGTAAATGTTCTGGACGTTCTGCTAAGAAGAATGCACTTTTGTTTATGATCTCAACCATTAAAGCAAGAACACTACTTTTCCGTTCTGAAGGATGGCTTTGAGTGTTAAGAACATTATACAAAGACACGTATTCCTGTTTATGGACACTGGCATTGAAGTCAGAAGGCCACCTAATAATTTAAAATGTAGCTTTACTCGTAGAATCAGCTAAGGGAATGGTTAGGAGCCATTGACTTCTAAATTGAAGTAAAACTTCAAGAATTGAAGACTTAATAGCAAAAAGTTAGCAAAGGCGTCGCCTAATTCTGAGGCATATTTACGTAAGGTTGAGAACTCACATAATGTTTATAACTCAGATAGGATTTTTAACATCCAGTTGTCGAGAACAGCTATTAAAATTCAGAACACTGTATTTCCGAGAGTAATGCTATGAAAATATAAAACATTGTTAATGCATCCGCATCGTGTTCAAGAACACAATTTTATATTTATAATAAACTTAAAATCCATCGATAGATAGAGGAACGCGTCGCAAGGCAAACAGATTCCAGAGCAAGTCTGGCAGAAATATCTAATCATGCGTCCTAAAACAAAGAAATGACACTTGTATGGCACGATCGACAGCAAGGATGTTGATCAAAATATACCTTGTGAAGACCAATTGTTACTGTGAAGGAGTAAGATAAAAGCTACCTTTTTTGTTCAGCGCCCTTGAAAGCTTTTAACTAAGTAGTACTCTCACGAGGAATTGATAAAATATATTATATGTGATATATATGTAATATGTAAAAATAATTCTGTAAGAACACATTTTAAAGAAAAACGATATAAAATATTAACGCCAAATGCAACAATAGAACCCTTTCAAGGCACTGGTTAGCGAGGAAACCTAAACATATAAATGTTCATTGCAACCAAGAAATTCTTTAGTTACTTGGACAATATTTCATGGCAGGCGAGTTGTGTTTTTCGACTTGACGTACATCGTTATCGAATATTACAGACCTGAGCAATAAGTGCAAATAACGGTTAGAAACCAGTGCCGTCGAGTTAAGACACCGACTTCAAATGCTTATATACCGGCAATAACGTTAAATTGTGGGTAACATGTGGACTAAATGGCAACCAATCAATGCATTCAATGAAATCATATGTAGGGAAAAAGCAGAAGTCCTTTTGTTCAGCGCTAACTTTTAACCCTTTCTGTTCAATATAAGACTGGTTCTGTAACTAGCTTTCCTTGGCTAATACTCCTGATCTGCGTCCTGATCAGCGCCAAGGAAAGTTCTCGGCCTGAGACATGCCAGCAAATCAAGTCTTATCTTATCCACACATCTGAGCCATTTTTTTCTATTTAAATGAATTTAAGTGTATAAATTAAGGCGTAATCAGACACCCAGAACTTTTTCGTGATGCAAGTCAGAAAGTGTTAACCTTAGGGTCATTTATTATCTAGTATTTATAACGCCCCTAATAACCAAAGTGCATAATTATGTCATTGTTTACTCAAAATGACGTCGTAAAGAACAAAAAGGTCAGTTGTCACATATATCTGTTTCTTACAATGCATACGAAACAAAAGGGTGGAAAATGTGTCTGATTTTTGGAAGGAACGAGAGAGAGAGAGAGAGAGAGAGAGAGAGAGAAAAAAGAGAGAGAGAGAGAGAGAGAGAGAGAGAGAGAGAGAGAGAGAGAGAGCCCTGCAGGCGTGATTCTGGCCTTGTCGGTTAACATAATCTAGTGTACCAGTTGAATGGAACTGTCTGTTTCAAACATTACATACAGTTGATGGAAACATGATGCACATACAGGTAAATACATTGTCAGCTTCCACAAAACCAATGCAACAAAAGAGAATAGCGGAAATGTTGTTCCAAACGACATGACCATAGTATCTTACTGCGTACTTGCACTAAGGTCTTCCCTTGTTGAGATAACTCATGTGTAGGTTGCTTACTTGGTGTTCAGAATTCCTAACTCTTGTATATTATGAATTTGAACGGATACAAGTATAGACACATTTGTTTCACGTGGATTGTGAAGGAAGTCAAGCATTGACTTATCGAGTCACTCTCCACGGCACAGATGTTGGAGAATACTTCCTACCATGTCTATGGTGGAGGAAACTGAAGAACTCGGACAAAACCACCGTGCACGGTTAAAGTTATAATAATAATATTGTGTGGCACTCTGCTTCTCCGCCGCGGTCCTGACTAGCTTAGAAGCTAGTCAGGTGGCCTTTATTACATAAAAAAAACACTCAGCCCTATCCCACTGTCGCAACTTTGCGCTTGGCATACCCACAGCCCCTGCTGATGATGCCACCTGACAGGGTCATGTGAGCCCTGATAAGGGCTACCTTCTCCCTTCCCTTCTAAGTTTGCCCTCTATTCTCTTCAGTGACTAATCCTAAGATATTATACCTCCTCTCCCAGCACTGCACCAAAAAGCCTTTCACTGACTTTAAACCAACTCTACTTCCTGCAAAATCGCCCTTCAATCCTAGTATCCATACTAACCTATCATTCTCTGCCATGTCCCTTACTTGCTCGAAGCTTTAACACTGCCCATCTCTTGTTCTCCATTGTACAAACAGCTGATCTCTAAATGCTCTATAACCTGTACACCACGTCATCATATGATCAATGGTCTCATCCACATCCTCCCTACACACCCTACACTTCCCATCACTCCCATTCGTCAACTTCTATTTCTTCTCCTCCAGATTGATCACTCCTGCTCTGCCCTGAAATAACAATCTAGAACCCTTGCTACCATCCCAACATTTAGCCTTCACTGGCTTGTCTACAGCTCTATATGCTTTCAGTGTGCTCTTCTCCTGAACCCCTCTTTTTCCATTGCTCCACATGTTTCTCTTGAATCACCTTTCCTAAATACGATTTCCACGCCACTTCAATCTCATCTGGCCCTTTCAACTCATATTTCTGAGTTGCTAACTTGGCTATTTCTTGAATCCATTGTGTCTTTTCACTAACAGCCTCCATGTACACCTTCCTACACCATCTTTCTTCATTCACTTGTTGCAAATATCTTCAATAGCTTAACCTAGCCTTAGCTATTCTATCTCTTATTGGTGACCATCCCAACTCTCCCAACACAGCCTCTGTTGCTACACACAGTGGTGCCCCAAGCACCCATTTCCCCATCTCCCTCTGTGCCTTGTCCATCTATTCAATATCTTTTTTACTGGTGGCCATCACATCTAATTCATATAACATCCCGGTTATGGCTACAGGCTCCCACAGCACCCTTCCTGTGAATGATCTATTGAAACTGTTCACTGCCGTGACCTTTATCATACCTTTTGCTCTATTCACCTTCTGTCTGATTTTTTCAACATGGTACTTAAACATTCCCTGTCCTGTGACTTTAATGTTCACCCCTTAATATTCGTACTGCTCACCCTCTCCATTTCTAATGACTTTCTTTTGACCCTTTGGTATCCAAAACTTCCCTACCTCCATTTCTCCTCCTATATTCTCTTCTGCCCGAAGACCATGACCTGACTTTTCAGAATGTGGTAGGAACTTTCTCCCCATGCTTCCCAGGACGAGAATCGGACCCGGGTGGCAGAGATGAAAGGCGAGCATCTTACCGCTCAGCCAACTGTGCATCCCTGGATACATAGTCAACGAAAAATTATGCTAAAGATACTTAACGATACAAGGGGTATCCGACTTGAAAAGCTGGTCAGAGGGAACAAGAAGTTCGAAGATAGTTTTATTTGATCTCCGATGAACCTACAGTTCGAAAATATAGGGACAGACATGAAAAACTGCACAATGTCCAACATATAGATTTATAACCATTGTATTCTTAATGTTACAAAGATATACCCAGTTCCTCTTGGTGCTCAAAAGAATATTCAAACAACACTAAATAAGAGAATAGAGGACTATGCTCTTCCTTTGTGTAGTGCACAATGATATGTTCTGTAGTACTCCCTATACGATAGCACCTACTCCACTCCTTCTGATGACTGTGTTATATACAGATGGAAACTGATCCAAACTTCCTGTATTGTAGCCTAATCCAAACCTTCGTTCTTCCAGAAAAAGCTACTAACTTCTGAGCCTGTGTCTCCGTAAGCCAACTTGGTCGCTTATACGGCCTGTGAAGCCAAGTTTATAATCTACGGTTACATACTAGTGTCATCCTAGCAAATCCCCACCTCGTCTACTGCAATTAGAAGGAAGCTTATCAAAAGCAAATATTTGATTAGCCTTTCGGTAATACTGTCGTTGCTCATTTATACGTTAAATTGTTTTCATGCTTTCAGCACTAATTAAAGCCTAGCTCCAGCCCCGGACACATATGATGTTCGTTCTTTCCGCAAATGTCAATTTGGGGATGATAATAGAAGACGAGGACACCTCGCTAGGGAACTTGACACAGGTAAGCTGGTAGGGCGTTGATGATTGACGTTGTGGAAGCAAAGCCACGGAAGTCAATCGTACAAACGCATCCGAATGTAAAAAGGTGGTCTGCTTCAATGTTTCTAATTATTTTTTGTGTTTATAGAAAACAGTTTGAATAGCAAAAGTATAGGAAACCTGACAAGTTAAAATGCTCCATGTCAACAAGCTTTGCCAGTGCCCAACTCTGGGGAAGGAAAGCTGTTGACTTGGTCCCATTTAAACCAGGAAAACGGTCCAGGTCAACATCTGACAGTACGTTGGGGCGCCGCGGCTCTTGATCTGCTGCACATGGTTTTAATGTGATTCTTCCAAACACGTCACCATTCTATACACCTTCACCCGATATAACGCACGACGGATCATTGTCATGATTTTATTGGCTTGTTATTCTAGCGTTTAGAGCACAGTTAGAGCATTTCGAAGTGAGATTTCTTCTCATAGCACATTGATGCTTTTGTCATACCTCCGCGAGAAAGCTGTTTTCAGTTTGGTAGAGGAAGAAATGGTGCCCGGTATGGGGACCCTACGAATTCGTGGGGACGGCGCTACCTGCTGATCTCCATAAGCATGGAAATCGACAAGCGTAGGATTCAGTATTCTACATTTGTTGGAATCTTATGGGGACCAGCAAGTTTAGTAAATAGTAAATAGTAAAGTATATATTTCAGTTCACACTATCGTTACACCAGCTTCCTCTAAAGATGAGCAGCAAATCGCACGACGAATACGACCATGAAGGAGTTTTATCCCGGTGTCCCTTGATGTAACGTACTGACAGATACCTGGAAAGTGCTAGTATACCGTCAATGTGTAAATCTTGAAGCTAAATACCCCCCCCCCCCCACACACCGCTTAGCATGCCTAAACACTCCGATTTAAATGGGCTCGGCCAAAACGGCATTTCATGGGTTTACTGCAAGTCCAAGATTGAAGATTGGTCCCGAAGATGTGACCAATAACAAAAACACAAAAGGTCTCTAGCATTATGTCACATTTTATAGCGTCAATAGTGAATTTATTTTCTCTTAACAATCAAAACAGTCAAAGAAAAAATTGCCCCACTCAAATTTGGTTCCCTGAGAATAGAGCAAGCAATCGAGGTTGCAAATATGGGATCCAGTTTATTGTATCGACGGAAATAGTGTATCCGGTTTTACCATCTGCACCAGCAGACTTGCCGTCCGGTTTGGTCCACTTTGAAACTCCTGAAGTGGAAAGGATGTTTGAGACATGGGATAACTTGGACTGAGTGACTATATGACAGTTTGAGACAGTCGATGGATTTTTCTAGAAAATGGTTTGGAAGTGGAGTAAACATGCACCACCCAAGTCCACGGCACCATCTGCTTTATTTGGACCTGTCCGAGCCGTAGGATAACGGGTGTTTTTTTCTGGGGAAGACCAAACGTTGTTTTCAGAAACGAAGTCCTTTGCATCACTCCTGTTTGGAGAATTTAACCTATTTAGGTGGTACATTCGTACAACGTGTTTTATATCATCCTAAACGCAGTTTTGTTCAATTTACCTTTAATGCACAAAGTTGTGTACATATGAATCACACTGCAATGTCCAGTGAGCCAATATGATACCCACATCATGTCAACAGAGTGTGGAAATACTGTCGGCTGATAATGGTTTCTCAAAAGAGTAAGCGCGGATTTCACCATTATAATCGAACATAACCGGCCGTTTTATCTTTCTTCCCCTGACCTTGCTGAAAGCTAATCCGCCTGGTTATCCACAGGACTGGTGTGGTTATTAATGACTGTAAATGTGATGTTCATAATCAATAGACATTGTGGAAAGTGCTTGGTTCCGCAGAAAACTTTTTATAATCATTTTGTTGTCACACTAAAATATTTTTTATGTGAAATTATCCAGTAAAATATATTGTTTTCTCAGCCAGGAAGTGATACTTCAAAGAGTTAAAATTCAGCTAAATATACCACAAAACAATATCAAAATTCATCGTGTATGCTATCACAGCCTATAAAGGGTTTGACACTATTGTAGTTTTGTCGCAAGGTATCGTGGGTAATCGCATCGACGACTTGGTGACTGCGCTTTGTGTGATACCCTGTTCCTCTTTGGATTTTTTTCTACTTTGCAGTTTGATCAAGGAGGTTGCATTTCATCTTGAAACAATGGTTAAATATGAATATAAGCTGTAAAGCCGTTTTTTAAATATGCCAAGTCACTATTTTAAAACAACGGCTTACAAATAGATTTACGTCAGAGGTCATTTGACACAGAAAGTGACCTTTACTCATTCAATTTTTTAAGTTACCTTTGTAATCACAATCAAACTTTTTAATCAAAAGTTTTATAAGGAATAAAAGTGTGAGGCCCAGTAAGGAAATTTGTTCCTTTGGCGCTATATTCCACTTAATAACACTAAACATTTTCTATTTCGTACAAGCGTTTTGTGCACTTTGATTACATACATACCAAAAATAACAAATTGCCAAGAAATCCAACTCTAAGTTGTAAACCCAATCATTTGATTGCTATTGTTTTACTAGAGCTTAGATGATTCATTTTGAGCATGACTTTTTCTATATTACCAAGTCTGCAGGAAAATTCTTTCCTTGTCATTTGTATCCAAACTGTCGCAGCAATTTTGCAGCTGTTTGCCTGGCATATGATACGTCTTATGGCCATTACTTTAGTGTCGTAATAGTTTATCTTTCAATTTTTTTCATAACATTAGACAGTCATAAGTGGTATTAACTGCATGCTTTGATGTGTGAAAAAACCTTCTCGACACTTGCAGTCGACAGGTGGCTGAATCATGATTGTTATACAAACATCGTGCATGATGACTAGGATCAGGAGCAAACTAATATTGACGCCGTAAACATTCATTGAAAGTCTTGATACTTTTCGGAGTGAAATTTTTGATCAAACTAAATATTTGTTTGTGAAACTACGTGGCATAATGAAGGATCACCAGTGCATCTTATCAAACATGGTATTAAGTCATTTTTGAAAATCTGGATTGTTCAAAATAATTCCAAGTAAACCACCCCTAGCGCAGATAGGAGAAATTTGCGTCTGATAACCATGATTGAGCATGCCTGAAGGTCTTATGCCGAGTACTTCAATGGCTAACTATGTAGATAACATCTTTGTTCTCTTCCCTTTTGTTTATCTATGCTAATTAATCTGATCATGAGTCATGGTTCTAGTGGGACGCCTCCTGGTTGCTGTGACACAGCTGGTGTCCAATAAAAATGCAGCGTTCAGTCAGATTCTAGTCAGTATAAGCCTCATTAGTTTTACCGTTCATCAGTAATATGAAGGTCCTGTGGCGACTCATGCAAGTATATTGCAGACAATATTTTAAAAAATGACCCACATTCACAAATTTCAACCCAACAATGAGATCAAGGTTTGAAATAGCAAAAAGCAGACATTTAGGTTTCACCAAAACATCTACATTCGTCTTCCAATACCAATATGAAGAAATAATTTTTACTCCTGACTGGAGGTAGGCAGTCACCCACAAATGGCAGTTGGTCCTTTTAAACCGGTCTTCTGAACCTATGAAATAGATTCTTTATTAACTACAGACTTTAGCTTTTTCCAAAAATATATAGGTCTAACCACATAAAACCCCAAATTTAATGCTCCCAGAAAAGATAAAAAAGAGACATGGTAGGCTAGTCATGTTTTGGTTCTGCTGACTTGTCAGTCAGCTGAGTTCACAGCAAAAAAAGAGAGAACACCCACAGTTTTCGTGGTAGTCATGGATCTGGAACATAGTAAAAGCATTCTCCCCCACTATAGGTATGTGTCGGAGAACGTAATCAACAGCACAACATAGCCAATGAAGTATTCATCAAATAATTAAAAAAACATGACCCACATGCACACACTGCGACCCAATAATGAGGGCAAAATTAAAAATTAAAAAAACAAAAGTTTTTGTTCCAAGTCACTTTACCAACATGTCTGGTCTGACCCATGCTCAACTGAAATGACGACTTGGTTGATTCACGGCACTTTTTTGTGACTAGATACAACTACTTTGTTACTGGACACATCTGCTTGGCTGTTGAATATCCATCCAGTCGTGTCAGTACCTTGCAACTTGACGCCAACTGGCCAACGTCAAAGGTGTAGCGCGTATTCATACCAAATATCCTCACTAGATCAATTGTTGTGGTTGAGAAAGGTAGTTTCTTGGGAACAGGATGCCTCCAGCTCATTAACTGTCAGGATTAAAATAATTATCGTGTCCCAAAACTTGATTCTGTTTGCTTTTACTTTCTATGAACAATTCAACGACCAATCTGCAAAATTGAAGATTGGTGCTCCCTTTATTTACAAATCTGCAAAAACCTGGTCAGTCTTGACATTGTCGAAAGTGAAGGTCTTGTATGTGTAAAACGCTTCATGTCATGAGTTATGCAGTGGTATATAATCCAAAGAAAATTGTAGAAAATTGTCTTCTTTGTCTCATGAAAGTTAATTATAAATGAACAATGTAAATCCACAAGCCCAGGGCAGTCAAATAGAAACGCAAAGAGAACTAGCATTAGACGAGCAGCGAATCTATTTTTGTAAGTAACAGCATGGTACACAGTTGGAATGGAGTGATATGTATCTGCATTACAGTTGAGAATGTTTTTAATTTTAAAATCCATTTGCCTGACTATAATGCAATGCTTTCGTTCAATATTCATTCGACGCAAAGAAAAAAAGCAAATACCACACATATAACAGTCAGAATAACGTTTCCTTGTGAGAAACTTTATGAATATTGAAAATATAAAAGTGAAATCCCTCTGAGTAGCATTATCTAAAATGCCATAGAATTTTGTCCAAAATCCATTATCTGCATTATGGTCAATACTATATGCTTGGAAATTGTAATGGCATTTCTATCTATCATACATTTGAAGATATTTGAGATTTAAACTTTAAAATTCCGGCAAATAGCATAGTTAAAAATGTAACCATTTTTGTTTCAGAGTTGGCAAGTGCACAATGATCAATATATGCAGGTATACTTTGGAATGGCTTTTATGGGTATTATATTATTCTTTTCAAGATATTCAAGATGTTCCGTACAATCATAATTTAGAATACCATGACGTTTGCTCAATATTCACCAGATGCACCATGGTAGGCAGCATATGGGGAAGTCAAATAAAATTCATTTATAATATTGAAGGTATTAAATATTGAAATTGTTAAGTTTCCCTGAATTTCATTATATAGATCCTGGTCAATCCATGTACATACAAATTGCAGTAGCATCTATATCTGTATACAA
Source organism: Hermodice carunculata (assembly GCA_964020975.1). Taxonomy (NCBI): domain Eukaryota; kingdom Metazoa; phylum Annelida; class Polychaeta; order Eunicida; family Amphinomidae; genus Hermodice; species Hermodice carunculata. Next base: position 70,477,086 of record OZ026612.1, on the reverse strand, counting down.
TTTTCAGGGAATTTACGATTTAAAATTTGTTACGCCAAATTTGCACAATTTCCATTATCTTGACACCTCCACGCCCATAAACAGCTATGATTTTATCCGTAAAGTTACAATGGTGTGTATTTTAGAATTTCCATTTCTTGAGTTGTTTGAAAGATTTCGGAGTCGAATAAAGAAAGAAAAAAGAAAGTGGAAAGAAAGAAAAAGTAGAGAAAGAGTTCCCTTGAAACAAAATACTCATGTTGTCAGACAAGCCTAATAAGCAGTCTATTTCGCAGAGATGCAGTTGAAGGACGCGAACACACTCATTTGTAACATGATATACATTAAGCGAAAGGACCCGATGGCAAAATATATGGTCAGGTGTCGGTGTCCAATTTTATAATGCAACTTGTCTGAAAGTCGCAAAGCATTTAAGGAAATGTATGGAGCGAAGTTTCTTAATTGCCTTATATGCGAGTCCAATTTATGCGTTTTAGTGCATGTCATCAGCCTCTGATGTGTTTTGCACAGAACGACAGAGATAAAAAAGAAAGAAAGAAAGAGAGAATGAGAGAGAGAGAGAGAGAGAGAGAGAGAGAGAGAGAATCGGTTTGAATGCACACACGTGCCGACTCCTTTTTCACTTTATTGAAACAACCACTCTTTTACCCTATGGGTACCTCGGGTAAACAGTATTGTGTTGGAAGTGATCAGAGATTCGGGTTTGATAAAATTTCCCCTACAAAGCATTAAATATTACAAAAAGGAAGGTGTCAGACATACAGACGATTCATTATATATATATATATATATATATATATATATATATATATATATATATATATATATATATATATATATATATATATATATACATATATATACATATATATATATATATACATATATATATATATACATATATATACACATTATGTGAGGTATAATAATATTATTTCATAAATATGTATAACCATTCACAGGTGTTGATTTTTATGATTACATAACACATTTTGGTTAACCATTCAGACTAAATGTAATTTTTTTCTATTGTATTCTATATTAATTCAAAATACTTTACAAATAGGTAATTGTGAAATATACCCGTTATAACATTTTGGCAAACCCTTCGAAATAAAATTATTCTTTCTATTGTATCCTATATTAATTCAAATTATTTTACAATTAAGTAATTTTTGAATATGTCCATTATAATTGGTAAATATAATTAGCTGTCACGGCTTCTAATGGGAATACCGGTGAAACCATTTCGGAGTGATTCTGCTAAGAATCAGTATATCTTTTACCCAAATAACGAGTGCATGAATAAAAAAAAACGTAGTATAAGCGGAGATAGACATAAACTCTTGGGATACCATGTTATTTTTAAAGAAATTTGAAACAAATGTTCATCCAATCTCGAAAAACTTTTTTCCTAGTAAAGTTGTGCCAAAATCGTCAGAAAACATGGAAATCGTTAGTATAGGATAGAACAATCCAGACAAGATTTTCTATTGGGAATAACGTTAGGATCACGAGTTTTGTGATTTTTCGCGGTTGGACCAGACTTGTCTGCTTTCACCAGCTGGTTTACGACGGGCTGGGCGGATAGAAATCCGTGTGGTACAAAACAAAACGAAATATCAACCCAAAGGTTAAAACATAAATGAAGCAGAGTTCAGGATGCTGCGACGCAAGCCATTAAATAGAGTGTCCTAAGTAATCCGTCTAGGAAGATTATTTCACCATTCTCTCAAGTGTTACATTTTGATACATTTGACGTTTAAACATGCAAATAATTTACCTGAAACGTTTTAATGTAGCATCCTATGGATACAGCCCACGTCATAGGTGTCCGCCTATCTTCAAATAGAACAGAACATATTTTGCGTGCCAAACAAGAACCATGTCCGCGCTACACATATTCCTAATTGTATTTTGTAGCAGTATGTCACTATTGTGACCTTAACGTAATGTGGCAAAGGCAATTGCTTTATTACGCTGGCCATTTTCCGCCTTACTCTCTATGAAGTATTAACTGTGCAAATGCTAGATTACGAAGCAATCCAGATGAATCACGCACGCTGTTGATTGTCGACTTGCTTCTTAGCTATGACAAACCTGTGCAACAGGAAACAGTCTGAAGAAGTTATTATCGTCAATGACTGTGCACCAGGATTCAAATGCCATTTAGCACGTCAACTTGATTTTGATACAATAGGATGTACAAGTAACTATTGGCGCATTTTAGTAACATATTCGGTTAATTCAAAATTATACATGCAACGACGTGGTAGGAAATTCAAAGAAGTGCTAATCTCTGAGCCGAAAAATCATAGAAACAATAACGATGATCATCGATTTTTAGTGGTACGGTAGGCCTAAATTAACATCCATCTTCGCTGTGCCTTAGAGTCAAGGGTATCGACCAAGGTCACGTTTTCATGATTTTTTTATCCTCTGCAACTTAAGTTTTTAAGAGCTTACTGAAGCTCATAGATGCGGGCAAACAAAAACATTTCTTGAAGGCAGCAATAGACATTTGAAAGGCAAGGAACAAATTTAACTGTCAACAGAAGAAGATTAATGTACTTTATGCTCTCTGTTAATTTTTTTCTGGTAGACTGTTTCTCTTGACACTAATCTATAATTACACAACAATCTGCTCTTTCCATCTTAATTATACAGCTCCATAATCTTCTCAAGTATGGCAATTGATTCAGGTATTACATATTAAGAACCCAATACAGACTTAATGATACACAATTGAGAACGTATCTGGCACTGGTTCATTGTCTTACAATACTGTGGTTTACTTCTGTAGAAAGTATTAAAGTCCATTAACCTGACAAAGTGTAATTACTGCATCTTAATGCAATTTATCCAGTATTAGTCAGATCATCTTTCTATGTCTGATTAATAATCCTTGTGTTCAGGATCATGCGTCACAGATCAAAGAGTAACAGCATAATTAGGTGTGACTTGATCGAATAGTTAATTAAAAGTTAAAACTGATTTTCATAATCCTTAATACCATCAGTTTGGCTCTTGCCAACCAAGAACAATCAATCGTAATTGTACTCTAGTGGGTGACGCAGGATGACACAAAAAGACGTATGAATTTTTTTATTTTAAACATATTTATTTCACCTGGATTGCCAAGTAGTACAACAATACTAAATGAATGGATCTCCAGACACAGAGAGACACACAATCATATGTACAAAACACACAGGACAAGACGACATCCGAGGACAAATAAATTGGTCAGTATACTAACATAATATTCATCTCGTACCAACTCAAGGTATAAACCGTCTTGTATCTATAATAAAGTGTTGCACAGAATAAAAAATATCTAAGTTGTCGCTTGACGAAAGATTGTCATTGCCATGTGTCATATAAGTAAGCACTATATCACCTGCTAAATGAACAACTAGGCTTGGATTGACTCCTGGTGCCAAAATATTGCAAACCGTTCGCAACAAGGATACTCTATGGTATGAAAACAGGGGGCATTCGAGGAAGAAATGGTCTGTACTTTCATTGGGATATGAGCAAGTACATGCAGCAGACGGAAGAATATTTAGTCTATGAAGATGAGAATTAAGACGACAACAATCCAAACGTAGTTGTGTATGTATAATATTGGGAAATCTTTTGCCATGCGAGTAGCGACCTGGGACAGGATCAACGGACAGAAGAGTACTTTTTAGTTTAGATTTGAATTGAGCAAGTGAAGTAGATTGCTTTGTATCGTCCGGAAGGTCGTTCCAAAGTTTAATAGCAGAGGGAATGAAAGAATTACCAAAACAATTTTATGTAAACTTCATTTGTCTCAAACTCCGGCGGTTGCGAAGATGGAAGGTTGGATGAACGGCATCAAGTGGGACCACATCCGAAAGATAAGCAGGGGTCAGCCTGTTAACCATTTTGTAAAACAGAATCAGTTTGTAGTATTGGCGCCTTCTGGCCAAAGTTGGCCAACCTAATTCGTTAAGAAGTAAATGTCGAGGAGTACGTTTAAGTGCACCCAAACAAATGCGTGCCGCTTCATACTGAACAGATTCAAGTGAATTTGTCAGGTCCATCGTGCAATTATCAAATAGGACGCATCCATATTCCAGAATAGGGCGTATCATGGCTTTGTATAGTCTGACTAAGGTGCTACGCTATAATCTATATTTAAGTCTAAAAAATAAAGTTAGGCGTTTCCTCGCTTTGTCAATGATTCTAGTTATGTGAGCATTCCATTTCAAATTATGAGAAAGAGTCATTCCCAGATGGGTATGATTTAAACCTTCCGGGATTAAAGATTCGCCAAGAAATAAAGGTGGATGATCAGGTTTGTTGTGTTTAGCTGAAAACAAGAGGGCTAGAGACTTAGTTGCATTAAATGTAACTTTCCACTGTTTGCCCCAAACAAAGATTCTTTCAAGGTCAGTATTTATACGCCTACTCGAAGTGGCAGGGTCAAATATGAACTCTAATATGCTGGTGTCATCAGCGAACAGTTTGATGTCACAAGAGATGCCAACAGTAATATCATTTATGAAAACTAAGAACAGTAGGGGCCCCAGGATAGAGCCCTGGGGCACCCCTGCCTCAATAGGAAGCATAGATGACGTCTGGCCCCCGATTGCTACGCGCTGATGACGATTGGTTAGATAGCTACTGATAAGTTTCAGGAGCGGCTCCTCGATACCGAGCTGCCTTAATTTAAAAAGTAGACCCACGTGCCAGACACGGTCGAACGCTTTACTAATATCAAGGAAAACCATTCTGGATTCATTTTGCAGTTCAAGACCATTTTATTTGTCATGAAGGATTTTGAGAAGTTGATTTATTGTTGAGTCGTTAGACCGAAACCCGGAATTTCTAGAGGTCAATAGTTCATAACGCATGAAGTACTCATACAAGACATTATAGATTAGGCGTTCGAAAACTTTAGAGATATTGCAGAGTAAAGAGATGGGTCTGTAATTGCTTTTTGTTTGCTTGTCGTTCTTTTTGAACACTGGACATACATTACACTTTTTCCAAGAATCCGGAAAGGAGGAAGTGCGCAGGGAATGGTTAAATAGTTTTGTGAGAGAAGGGCTGATGCCGGAAGCGGTATTCTTCAAAATCATGTTTCCAATGCCATCAGGACCAGTTGCGGAGCTAGTCCTTAATGATTGTAAAACTTTTTTCATACTAGTCTCATCAACTTGAAAAGAGTTTAGACGAGCCTCAGTTGGGTAGAGGAACTCAGGCAATGGCATAGGAATATCGTCATGAGGTAATTTGCATTGGTTGGCAAAATAGTTATTGAAGATTTCACATTTGTCCACATTTCTAGAAATAACTATATCATTTTCAAGAAGGGGAGGTATCGATCGGTGAAGCTTGGAGCCAAGTAGACTTTTACTAAGGTTCCACCATTTCTTGGGATTAATATCTTTTGAGTCGAGTTCAGTGCTAATTTTGGAAAAATACGATTTCATTGAACAACGGAGGGCATTGACAGCTATGTTACGTTTGAGCTTGTAAAAGGTGAAGAGTCGTTCAATGTTAAGAGTTTTAGAGAGTGTAAAAGGGCGAATTTTGCTGCAGTGTCGCATGAAACGTTTCCATGCGCGATCCCTTTGTCTGAGTAACTTTTTTATCTTACATGTGACCCATGGCTTATCTTTCGGCCAGAAGAGAATATCACGAGAAGGGATAAATTGATTGCAGAGATTGAAGAGATTTGTCTGGTAAAACACCATGTCATTAATGTCATCAAAAGTTTCGAAACCTGTGTCAAATGGGGCATTAAGGGCAGCATTACTTAAGTTTTCAAAATCGGCTCTCTTGTAATCCCAGATTTTACGTTTGAAGGGGCGATTCTATGCGATGAGAAGTGGAAATCGTGCAAAATACAACCGAATGGTCAGACGTAGAGATCAGAGGCAAAATTCCACAATTCAAGATATAACCGGGTGAATCGGTAATAATTAAATCGCGACGACTCTCTGTCAAGTCATTGATACGGGTGGGACCTGATATTAATTGGAATAAGTTATTGTAAGATACGAGATTTACCAAATCCAGACCCAGGTCACTTTCCGAGTGGTCAGAATCCCAAGACCTACACCTGTCGTTAAAATCACCTGCTATAATGAGTGTTTTAGGGTTACATTCAAGAGCACTAGCGATTGAGTGATCAAGGTCACGGAGGAATAAGTGTCTTTCAGCGGCACACTGACCAGGTGGTCGATAATACACCCCTAATAATACTAAACCAAAGTTGAGGCGGAACTCCACCCACAAACATTCACTGGTTGTTGATTCCAAGTCAGCACGACGGGAACAGGGTAGCCAGTCCCTCGTGTAAACAGCTACTCAATGAATTCGCAAAAGAAGCAATATTTTCAATTCAAGAAATGTCCCATCTGATTTTAATCGTAGACACTGAAATTCCAAACATGCCAGGTACACTCTAAAAGGGACACAGAATGCGGGGTGACTGTGTTTGTTAAAGTACAACAAAGCTACATGTGTGGATAATTAGGCGCAACAATATAAAGAAGTAGTAGCACAGTTTGGTCATGCAATAACGCTTGTAGGTTACGTTATTGGGTTTGGCATGGAACAAAAATATCATAGCGCATAATAGTTTTTCGCGTCAAAACAGCATATAATAACAATAGCACGGTACATTAAAGATCCTATTCATAATAATCTACAACCAACCCAGCATGGTACATTATGGTTTGCTTTCACGTCAAAGTTCCCTTGCAAAACACCTCTTCCACATAGTACATTCCTGCTGAACGCAGATTGAACTGCAGCACAATTTCCTTTTCACCTTTCGTAGCGTTTCTCGGTACAAAGGTTGTTTATTTTATTATATCAAACAAAAAGCTATTCCAAGCAAATGTCATACTATTCAGAGTAACAACAGTTCCTCCAGGTCCAGTACATGCGTGTGACGTACCAATTGTAAAAGTACAGGCTTCCAGACGGCAGAAAATCTTTCGCGGAAAAGTAATATACACGTTTGATTTTTTTACTAGTTAGCTAGATAGATTGATTTGGTCATATTATATATATATATATATATATATATATATATATATATATATATATATATATATATATATATATATATATATATATATATATATGACTTTGGGCTGTGAATGCGTTGTGAATCCCAGTACGACGCTGGCTTTGTGGGTTTGTACAAGTATTAATGTGTGCCAGCACATATTTATGCTTGCGTGTGCTAAAAAGTGGTCAAAATATAAGTTTGTTTATTTCATAATGCCCAAAAGGCTATTCCGAGCAAATGTCACACAGTTCGGAGTATCAACAGTTCCTCGAGGTTCAGTATATGTATGTGTCCTACAAGGCGTAAAAGTACAGGTTTCCAGAAGGCAGAAAATCTTTCGTAGAAAAGTAATAAACGAATTATATGCTTTTTTAACAGTCACTATTTCGGTAGAGTGATCAATTAGTCATTGATATATATATGTATATGTATATGTATATATATATATATATATATATATATATATATATATATATATATATATATATATATATATATATATATATATACAAATATATTATTATGTACCCCGCATATATATATATATATATATATATATATATATATATATATATATATATATATATATATATATATATATATATATATATATATATACCTATTTATAATTTGACTTTGGGCTGTGAATGCGTTGCGAAACTGGGTACCACGCATTATTTGTCGGTGGGTACAAGTTTAAATCCGTGTCAACACATATTTATGAATGGGTGTGCTGGAAATGGTGAAATTATAAAAGCTATACGTGCCTTGTTTGGCAAATAGGTATTGTCATTTGGTGCGAAATGTTGAATTGTAAACGAGGGAGAATATGTTATATTTACTAATCATTGATTTAACTTGTCGTGAACAATTTAAAAAAAACCATCGTGATGTGGGAAATGAGTAAAGCTGCAGGAGGTATACACACACTTTTAGCAGGCACCTCTAACTGAATGTATTTACAATTGGTTTCTGTACATATAAAGATACCGGCAACATTTAGGCAATACTGAACAATTGAACAACATGTCATGGATAGTAAAATATATGACATATCAAATTATGCATCTACTGCTCTGAGTATGACTTAAATGAATGCAGTAATTGATTTGGATTTTTCGTAAATATCTATATAAATGTAAATGTACATGAAAGTAAAATTATTAAGACCACCTCTATGAAGAGACCATTCTTATATTGATACCACAAATTAAAATTCATTTTTTTATCCTTTTAATACTTAAATAATTTATCTCCGTTTTCAGAGAACACCCAGTAAGTGTAGATCCACTAGATATAATATTACTTTATTCAAATAACCCGACACTGCTCTTTCAGTTTCGATGATGATGTGATTTCCTGCTGTTATCAAATACATTTATATGAATACATTCAAATTTTCCGCCACATTGGTCTTTACTTTTCATGATGAGAAAATTTTTCTGCCATCATTAAATACATTTTGGTTCATACTCATTTTCCCTACAGGCCCAGAGGATGATAAAAGGTATTGGCCTTGAGCTAGACACCGCAAGTCTGTCGATCGTTTGAAAAAGCAAATCGATCTGTAACAAACCTTTTCATTATGTTTGTTGGACCCAGAAATCCAGATCATCTCATGTGCAATTTCACCTGGATCATATGGATAATGGATAATCACCCATGTCTGGGCCTGCAGTAGTTGATATTTTTAGTTCACTTGCAATCTGCTTTTAACAAAGTTGAGTAAAGTTCAGATAAAAAATTATGATGAGTAATGACAATCGGGTTGAACCATTTGTTACATTCCTCTTGCTCTGCGATCAGGGAGTGCTCATCTGAGTATGACAGTTTTGGGCCCGAATTATAGACTGCAAAATGGTTCGGTAATTTTGCGTCAGATTGTACTGGGATTACAACTTTCAAATTTCGATGGTCGAAAGAAATGGGAAACGTCAATAGATGCTTTTAATGTGCAGGCGAAAATGCTGCAAAAGAATCAAGGTATACCACAAAATAGTGTTCTTCATTGCATCAAATATTTATCTGCATTGGTTTTAATTTTGTGATTGAGAAAGACCATGACTTAGCACAAAGGGAAGATGAAGTACTGACAGAGTTGTCCTAATATTTAACACAACTAATGCCTGCAAGTATGAAAAAGCAGGTCAATACCAACAAGAAGCTGGGACCCTAATGTGTTCAGTCTTGCATTGGCACTTGTCACCTAAATCCTCGAGGTCAAAATACCCAATGGCCCTCTTTGAAAATAGATATGATGACCCGTACAAAGTTTTGTTTGGTAGCTAGTAGACATAAAATTGAAATGAATGTAATGCTGGATTGGTGGCTGAGTTTTCGAAGAGGTCACTTTCCTTTAAACATCTGCTCTGAGCATATCATGGGTGAAGGGCAACCATTTATTGAAAGCTAGGCAAATAAAAGAATTAGCAGAATGATTAGCTCCTGGGACGATGTTGCACACGCCAAATATCTTATCATATCATGCAAATAGTCTCTGAACAGTTTGAATGTAAACATTGCATCCCAAAGGCAACCCTACGCAGCTTTTAGTGTTGACGAAAGTATCTTCTTGTCCGGCAGGAAAAACTATGAAGGAAGTGTACTTTGTCAGGCAGCAGGAACCATGTGGCATTCTGTCATTAAAAGTACCTGCTAGCAGTCCAGGAACCCCTTACAGTGAGCACAAATAAAGTTGACAGGAGACAGTCCAGGAATCCAATTCATCTACCAGAAACACAGTTGAAAGCAGACCTGGCCAACTTCGTTGCTTGGCAACCACGTATCCAAAGCGTTTTACTAAATTACAACCTTCGTTTCCTTTATTTAAACAGACTTATGAACCTATTCGCCATTCGCACTGTTGAGTTGAGCCATTTTACGGGAGTATATTATGAGAAAACGGATATCAAGTCGGAAAGCGGCTCAGATCGCTATTTGTAAAAAAAAAAAGAAAAAAATGTCACTTTCGAGAAGGCAAAACTTTGAGATACGCTCTCTGCTGTTTTTTAATTCAGTGACTATTACAGAAAGGAGATAATACGTTTAAACTACAAAACATGTGTACACTTATTACATGTTTCTACGATATGCAGTAACAGTTACGATAGGACAGTTACCTAGAAAGGTTGCCACCTAAACAAATGACAGAGACGACAATCGAAGTTGTTTATTGTCTGACACGGAAACAGTGAAATGAACGAAGCCGGATGGCCTTTTTGTGTGCAGCCGTCTCGCCTTTTGAAACAGCAGCAACAGTAGCCTAGTAACTTGATCAAACAGTACGCAGCTGAACTGTTTGTGTAAAACCAAGCTTTTCCATAATCCCAGCTATCACAGAATGTGGTGAACAAATGACTTCATTATGTACGATGGACTTCCGGTAGGCCCAGGTCAGTCTGATATTTTATTTATGGATTATAGAACCAGCCTACTCTAGATTAATTGACCCATTCCTCATCAGGTTAAAATTATACCGACCATAGACATAGATGCCATAAAGACTTTTATATGAATACTCCACTGAAATTTTAAAGAAAATACATAGGGTAAACAACACAAGATCAGCAAGTAGTGAATATGATTCTCCTCCTTCATTATATTTAAAACGTATCAGGAAGATTCTGTCAATGGGTTCTGAAGAAGAGTACAAAGGAAACTTACTGCACTTGAAGAGGAAAATATACGACTGAAAAGAAGACTCGTCCAACTAGAAAGAAACAAAAAAGACATTGACTAAATAGTAAAATTGCTAAAGATAAAAAGGCTCAAGCCATTAAAAATGAGCCTATCACCAGCAAGGCTAATATCAAGTTATACTGTTATAGAGAGGATCACGGAGAAGATCTAAATCACCAAGTTCTTAACCCAACAAAAGAGCTAAATGGGGCATTGGCTCATGAAGATATAGAGGAGACATACCGCACAGGTGAACAAAATGAACAGACACCTAAATCAACAAAATTGATGTTTCTTTACAAGTCACACGAATGGACAATTATAGGAGCTAGAAAACTTTTGAAATATTGCTTAATTACAATAGTGGACAATCTCTGCCATACGTAGCAGATGTATTAGGTATTCTAATAGCAGAGGAGGGTGTAGCTGACTGCTGAACATGGGAAGTGAAAATCAAAAGTAAGGACAATAAAGCCCTCTAAGTCAAATGCAGAAACCACTTGATGCATTGGCCAGAGGAACTTAACATTCAAACGTTGGCTGGGGGTATAGATGTAAGTATGCAGAGGGTATGGAGAGCCATTTTTTAAAATTAATATTAACCACACACCAAACAAACCGAAAAGCTGTTTTATTAGTCTTACGTACTGACATGTTTCCTGTCTCACGTGTACATTTATCGTATCAAACATAATCTTAGCCGAATTGGTACTTGTTCACTAAGCCCGAACAAATGAAATTTTTGTCAAATGACAACCACTTATGTATTTGTTAAATCCATATACACTCAGGCTACCACATGCCAATATCCCAACTTCATTTATGTACACAATATATTGATGCGTTTAAAATGCTATTATACTCGTACTTTAACTCAATAGATGAAAACGTTGCCTTGATTTTTTTCCATGAACGTGCAATGTTGATGGTCTCAAACGACCCTTTTCATTGCATTGAAAAGAAAATTTCATAATATAATCTGTTTTCTGCAAGAAAATCATTGTACAAAGAAAAAGAAATTTAAATGGAGAAACGAATGGTGGCAAACTTTTTTGCTCACGCAAACAGCAAGAGTCAAGGTACGATGTAGCCACTTTGTTGCCAAACAATATAAATTACAAAATAAATCAGGCAATAACAGATTGCCATGGTAGATACATTATAATAAATTGCATTATTGATAAAACTAGATTTCATTTTCATAAATGTATGTGTACATACAATACATTATGAGTTTTAACATTATGAATTAGTGAACAACCTGTACGAAATACTTGCAGACTACGTAGCTAAAATTTTATAATGGGTGGATATTTCAAAACTGTTATGTCTCCAAATCAAGATAAAGAGCTGGAAATCTAGGCTTAATTACAAAGTACGTGCAATGTAACAATTGGTGCCGGACATGTCAATATTCTGCTAAAGAATACTGACATGTCCGGCACCAATTGAAGACCTGCCGTGGAGACAACTGTGGATTTACATAAACTTGCGAGTCTACATTTCACATTTTTGTTTTAAAAATGCTCTTTAAGTTCGCTCCCGTCACGGCAGAACAACAATAAAAAAATAAATCTGCATAACACGATTAGGTGCAGACAAAACGCACCGACTAAGATAAAAATGACGTCATGTATGTTACCCATCTCTTAAATTTGATTAAGCGTTTGGCCGACATGCATCCATGATGGAAACAGGAGTCACTGAACGGTCGTGCAATAAATTCTTTGGGAACACCATGCATGCTTGTAAATGTGTAGAAGCCCTAATGATGACGGCAGTTCTGCATATAAATCTCTCGCTGGATAAATAATATGAGCTAATAAAGTTGATCATTGTTTGCAAACTTTGTTGCGCTTTTAATCAAAATAACAGGTGGAATGAGCTGATAATCGAGAGTAAATATGGTCCTTAATTGCTTGTTTAAGCTTCTCATCAGGCGCCTGTCATTGTGAGCGAGAAAAATGCATTGCATGGAGGCCGGAGCTAATTTCCTTTGAAGAATATCTGAACTGCATTTAATATTTCTAAAGTAGCTGTCTTGATGTATTATCTTATACGGTAACAATGTTTTACCTGCAAGCGCAATACATATTCAACATGACATATACGCAGATGCCAGAAATGATGAAATATAACAATCAGACGGCCATGAAAAACGTACATAAAAGGGCATGCTTCATGAGAAACAACCGTCTGTTTAGCCTATCTGATCAAATGTCGGGTGTCAGTTCATACAGATGGAATAGTTCTAGAAATTATTCGTCAGGTATCTATACCAATTTCAACATTTCAAAATACCTTGTATTCAACGTCAAAGAGATTCTATGCAATTTCATGAACGTCATGAATTAATAATTGGGAATACTTTATTATTTTTGTCCCAAATGTGTGTGACTTATGAATATGACATGGACGACCCCTGCACAAAGTTTCTTCTATTAATTATGTACAAAGTACAGAAACGCAAGGAATTGTAATTTAAAGATAACACATTTCTTCTGTTGTCAGAGATCAAAACTAAAACGGTGCTTTGCAGTCTTTAAAATTAGCATACAAAATGTTTGACGATTTGAAGAATATTATGGACCATCATAATCATTAACATAACGCATATGCAAACTTTTGGGAAAATGTATTATTGGAAAATGAGCCGTCCTGCATTTTGCACACAAAACATTAGCTTTGCACTTGGGGTCAACCTGTGGTCCACACCATTTATTTAAAAGGGTGCTTACCGTGACAATTTACTGAACATAAATCACTTCTATCCAATATGTGTTACTTGCAGCAAAATAATGCACATTAATTGACCATCCATTCTTATGATTTAGCATAACAGAGCTACCTTGGCATGGCATTGGCCATTAATGCATCTCATATTTCGAGCATGTTCAGAAACAGATTATAAGTCTAACATCTATTATACTGTTAAAAAGAGTCCATGTCGCGAATTACACTTCAATATACAATACAACAGTAGCTATGATAACACATACACATGTATTTAATAATTGCGGAATAGGTTTTCAGTATATTGCTAATATCAGACTTAGATGTCTGACACATTACCGTTCTCCATGAAAACTTGGTATTTTGCATATGGATATAAACGACACAATCGTATGTTAAAACAATAAAATTGTGAAGCAGGGAAAGGAAATAAGCGTATTAACACTTAAAAAGTTTCATTGCTGGGTTAAATACATAGCAAAAGGCCTTTGCGCGAAAAGCTTGCCAAGGAATCTGTTTATCCGGTACATAATCATTTTCTTTAGAACAACAGGTATGCAGGTAATTGACTCAAAAGGGCTTTGCACAAGAATTGAACTCTGCATTCATTATAATAATTCAGACAAGGGCACATGACGTTGTAATTATGACAGATGGAGTTAAATCATTACATCATCTATAATAACAGCGTTGGTGAAATGTTTATACTGCTGCGCTTTGAAAGAAACTGAAGGATTCGGCACCAGTAATGAATGCATGGGCATGCTTTAAATCTATCATGACTTCAAAAGTTATCTATGCCAAGATGCATAATGATACTGAGCAGGACCTGGCCAAAATGTCAAACATCATTTTCCTCTGTTTCCTTTTCTAGACTTTCTTGTTGTAAAATTGGATCATTCGGAATACTGTTTTTCTCGTCAGAGGGACAGTTCAAATCAGACGTGATATATCACCCGACCAGAGGGTAAAAATGCCATAAAATTGCACGAAGTTGATAAAAAGCGCTTCCAAACTAGCCTTTCACGGAGCCGCACAACCGTGGTTGCCATACAATGGTTATATTTTAGGGAGCTTTTGTATGAGACAACAACTTATGGGAATACGTCTGATATCTCCGTATTATAGCGATTGTGGCTAAAAAAACACTGAATTAAAAATATATCTGTTGTGCATGGTAATAAATGATATTAGCGGTTAGATAGTTTGTCTATTTACTTCCAAATTTTTTTTCACCCAGAACACACAGACTGGTAAATAACTGAACGTTAGAAGCATCGGCTGTCGAAACACTGAAAATTGTTCAGGTCAAAGTTCCAATTGAGAATATGAATCGACTAATTAAATCAATATAATATCTTAAAGCCACCAAACACATTTTTCATAAAGACACAAAATATTTATAATTACCATGGTTGAAGCACTAATTCCAGTTAGCGCTGTAGATAATAACACTGGTCAACGTAAGTTCTAAATTAGGACAGAACATCGATATAATATCCACTCTGCTGAAGGAGTGACGTTGGAAAAAGCAGGTTAGCTATATTCATCTGCTTTGTGCGACGAATTGATTGCTAAAAACGTATTATTGACTTCGATGTAAGCAGCATGTCACTTCCAACTTATGGCACACATTCAGTTAATTTGTATTGTGCCAGAAACTGTTTAAACACAGTAAAACGAAGTTAAAGTCCCATCACTTGACAAGTGCCTGTGGGGACACCTATTATGCCACGCTTTCACAAGATGTTACATGAAACCAATATTAGACCAATTTAACGTCTCTTGAACCCTTATGTGTGTATTATTTTACTGTCATTCCAGATAGTTTAGTACATCTCTACAATTGCTGTAAAATGTACCCGAATGCCTGTAGATAATAACGTGGAGGTTACACAGGGTACAAACGATACACGTGCTGTCCCCAGGCGCAATGTTTGTATCATAATCCTTTCCCAGGCAATTCACTGCTTACTATGAGATTGAAGCCTCATTAGATTTATCATTCATCACATGGTTGGTCATAAATACGACTTTCACTTATTCTCGTTTATGCAAATTAATTCGCATGACTCGCACAATCTAATCTATTGCCTAATTTGATGATAGTGATGATATTGATTGGATAACGATCACAAACATGAAACACGAGAGTAGAAGACGTCTGATAATAGAAGCAATGGTGAGAGTATACGTGATTAGACAATGTGGCGGTTTTGGTGGTTTTGTTCCGTAACATGCCAGTTGTTGTCAGTGACAGATGTCTTTAACTCTTTCAATGCCAATTTCGACAAAGTTTGACACGCACTGAACTAACATAATGACACCAAATTCATATTCTTTGTAAACCGCCCTAGCATACTAACAGTTGCAGAGGCCAGAGACCACAAGAATTCCAGCTCAACAGAGATTGCGCCCAAAAGCGTGCCGAGAAAAGCTGTAGACCCGGTCAAGCGTGGAACTGAAACATATAAACTCCAATGCCATTAGGAATTCCGTGTTGTTGAATATTAATTTGACAGAAACAATCAAGCCTGTAAAATCATTACTGAATTTGTCAGCTATACCAGTTCCCCTACATTATTCAAGGTAATAATTAAAGACTTAAATATTACCTTCATTCCTTGAGCGTTTGACTCATGTGAGTATTTAAAAAATGCAGATTGCCAGACCGGTAGAAGACACACTTAGGTTATTGGCGTCACTTCCGGTATATCCAGCATGCAGTACATCAACAAAACTATCACGGATAACGAAATAATGAATTCAAATCAATGATGAAATTATCTGAACGGCTTTTTTGTCCTAGAGGACGACTCTTGATGGGAAGTGGAACACTTATAGAACTCTCCTTACCGTACAATTTATGCATATCCTGGGGGATCATCCAGACGTTGAAAAATCTCTCATCGTCAGCTTGACGTGAAAAAAATGCAATCAACTACCTAATCTAAAACATTGTATCAAAGTGATCACATACAAAACCATCCTAATCAACACACTTATGAATATAGTTAGAAGGTAAATTTTAAATTAGCGAAGCACAGGAGTATGTGAACAAAGTTACTGATCAGTCTTCGCATATAATGTGTGGTTTCATTTGACAGTCTAACAGCCGTTGATACCTCCAATTTACTGCAGGGAAACAGAGGTACATCCACTTCACGAGAAAGCATAAATTGAGTTTGTCTTTGCAGCACAGCAAAACAAAGTTCTCCTCATGCGAAAAGGATGTCAATAAAGGAATACAGCCTCTTTTGGGGCAAAGAGGGATAGAATGTTCTATTTTCAACGTTTTATTCTTTTAAGCCCGCAGTGAATCTTTATGCGTTAAGCATGAATAAGAAAGAGACTGGAACTATTTGAAGTTTCGTTTATTAAAAATATCAGTGATTGTCTATGGTGCTCTACTATTGCAGTGAACGATGTAGAAATCAACAGACCCTAGACTCCTGCGGGAAATGATCAGCTTGCAGATCTACATCTTTGCAACTAACGTTACCCAATTACAAACTAGTCACGACCTGCTGGTTACCTTGTGCACATCATGTGCTCGCTCACACGATACACGGATCTTGCGATGTAAACTGTTTTCAATGTGCTCCTGGTTGCGTGTTGCAATGTAAGTATTCAACGTGGTAAACTTAGCGAATCGTGTGTACCCTGCAGACGTTTTGTTGAAAAATTAGAAGTTTGTAAGCGTGGGAAGGGGACGATGAAAGCGAAAAAACAAACAAACAAATGAAAAAAAAACACCCTGACAAAAATGACGAGCAATTTTACATACCAGGTTTTGCCAATCAATTTTCCCAGTATACTGCATATAAGCTTTATAGGCACGACACTGAAACCCAGATAGAAACAGATCCTTGCGTTAAATGGCTATATGATATTAACAAACCATAATTTAGTCATATCCCCACAGAGTTCATTCTCTTCCAATAGTCCATACGAAATTTCTATAAAAATCAACCTGTTAACGATTTAATCTGACGTTCATCATTAAGACGAATTGTGTAGGAGTTCCATTTAAACATGCCGGTTTCCCCATGTTTTACATGGTATATTTTACAGTGTGGTTTGTAGTAGATGCACGGTTTCATCATATGTTCAGTTTGTTTTCCATATCTACATACAGTATCGCCCATGCGGAAGCGAGCCTCAGTTTCTTTCTCAACATATTTCTTGTGTTTCTTTCGTGTTCACCTGATATATCATAAGTTCAAAGCAACCAGAGGTTAATTTATCCAGTGATACATATTTTATCACCGACTATGAATCTTGGTTTGTTTCGTGCGCGATTTATGTCTTCTATGTCCCTCTTTGTGTATACATATTTACTTTGTCCAAGTATCACCAATCCCATGAACAAACAGAGCATGTTTCACATCTATAAAGAGGTGTTCTCTGTGCGTTTCTTCAAGCCCCTTTCCGTCATTGAATAGAAACGGTAATGCTTTACCTTTGTTCATACACATTGCAGTTACACGTTTTCCATGAAAACATCTTTATCCCCGTTCACGTGGGGATATAATTCTATAACTTTCGTAATTGCGCTTAAAGAGAATATTGCATACAGAGGAAGCTTCTATTTGTTTATTTGTTGCTATTATAGTCTATTGGTTCTCAAATGTCTACACACGTGCAATCCTAATTTTTTCAGAGTATTGAATGGTAATTTGCATATTTTGACAAATTTTAACAGACATGATATGTTAGTTACTATGAAATCGCTAACATGTACCATATGAGTACTTATGTCATTTTTGAAGAAAAAAATATTCGTGTGTTATGACAGGCAATTCATTACAGCAGCACCGAACTTCTATTGGTATTTTAAACCTGCGCAAAATCTTAACAAGTATAAAACTGTCGAATTTAATGATTATGTAGCAATATTTTTAACATGGCAATGCTCGTGGCCTCAAAAGCCAACATAAGCCTCATGAACTCTCAGGCCGCACTGTTTCTGAAGGCATAGATATAACGATCTTTTCTGAAACTTGGTTGATCCATTCTTAGCCAAATCAGCCACTATAACTTAATGGCAACCTGAAGAGAGAGAGAGAGAGAGAGAGAGAGAGAGAGAGAGAGAGAGAGAGAGAGAGAGAGAGAGAGAGAGAGAGAGAGAGAGAGAGAGAGAGAGAGAGAGAGAGAGAGAGAGAGAGAGAGAGAGAGAGAGGAGAGAGAGAGAGAGAGAGAGAGGAGAGAGAGAGAGAGAGGAGTGAGAGAGAGAGAGAGAGAGAGAGAGGAGACGGGTGGTACTGGTGGCGATCTTTGCAAAAATGTTTCTGCCTATTATTCATCGTCCTAGCTTTGGCAGATCCAGCCTCTGAGTGGTTGTGGATTGGAATTACAACCAGTCGTGGTAATGGTCTAATTGCGGCCTATTATCGTCCACCCGGACAAACGACAGAGGCAAAAAATAGTGTCTTTGCAGATTTTTCAAATTCAGTTTCTTTAGCATTGGAAAATAATCCCCAAATCCTAGGAATTTATGGTGATTTCAATGACCGCTGTGCAGAATGGGATTCAGACCATAATGATAGTGGATCGGGACTTCATTTATTTAACATTATAGCTAATAACAGCCTATTTCAGATTATTAATGAGCTTTAACGACCAACATAATATGCCACTTTTCTTCCTGATCTTATTACAATGGACTCACCGGGACTTATCATAGATAACGGCATCATACCTCCTATATCAACCTCTCATCTTTCCGTGGTATATTGTAGTATAACTCTTATACTTTTCCAACAGAAAATATCTTTTAAACGAAACATA
The DNA here is from genome assembly GCA_964020975.1 of Hermodice carunculata. Lineage (NCBI taxonomy): Eukaryota > Metazoa > Annelida > Polychaeta > Eunicida > Amphinomidae > Hermodice > Hermodice carunculata. The sequence continues at coordinate 70,457,828 of OZ026612.1, read as the reverse complement.
CGGGACTTGCATCCGAAGCAGCCAAGTTCGGTGATATCTATCGTACACTTGGTCTGTTTTGTTAAGAAAATCAAAATAAGTATTACTAAATCTGCATGAAGATCATTAAAGTTTTCTTAAGCTACAAACCGCTATCCTGCGCAGTGCAAGAAATCAAACTGATGACCCATTCATAAAAAAAGAGAAACAAACAAAGAAAGTGAAATTACAGACCCATATCTCTTCTTTGCAATGTTTCAAAGGTAATGGAAAGACCAGGATTAAATAATTTCTAAGAGTACCAAACACAAAACAATCTTCTATTGAATGCAGAGACGATATACCTATGGTTTCCTTAGCTGTATCAAACTACCAGTGGAAGCAGGGGTACATCAATGATCCACACTGGGTCCTTTTTTATTTTTGACATAGGTGTATGGTATGGTTGATTACATTTGGATAGATATTCGACAACTTTTATTTGCTGATGATGCATATTTCTTGGAAATCGTGCAGAACCCCGTAGACTCAGCTATTAAGTCATCCAGTATAAATTTGTTTGTTTATATATACTAGTAAATTGCTCTCGGCGGCAGCCAGCGGCGCACAGCTGCGACCGGAGGCAGTGACACCGGCCACCGCCGGCTGCCGCCGAAAGCCAATGGGAGAGTTTGAAGTTGGCAGCAGCCGGCGGCAGGCAGCGGCAGGCAGCGGCAGACAGAGGCACATGGCGGTGGCCAGCGGCAGGCCTTGCTTAGATGCTGTTTGCCGCCGGCCGCCGCGCCCTTCCGCTTTCTGCTGCTGGCCACCGCTCCCTGCCGCTGGGCTCTACTCTATATTGCATACTACATGGTAGTATGTTGTAAAATATGTATCTAAAGTTGGGGATGGAAGAGGTTCCAGTAAATGTATTCATTTATTAGACTTTATAACATATTTTGTACCCCCATCAACTTGATACATGATCACGATGATGAATACATGTAACTTTGTATCTCATTTAATCACATAAAAGTAACTAATTTGCTTGAAATTTAAATCTATTTCAGATGCAAACCAGAGTGGACCCCAGCGGTGGGTAGCGGTGGCCAGCGGCGGAGAGCGACAGGGAGCGGCGGCCGGCGGCAGACAGCATCTAAATAAGGCCTGCCACTGGCCAGCGCCACGTGCCGCTGGCTGCCATATATATATATATATATATATATATATATATATATATATATATATATATATATATGTATATGTACATATATATATGTACATATATATATAAATAAATATATAAATGTATATATATGTATATGTACATATATATATATATATATATATATATATATATATATATATATATATATATAAATGTACGGATCGTCTGCATATTTTCCCAGTAAAGAAGAAATTTGCAAATAACTTTTGTATTTTAGGACTTTTGCGAGGCGCTCAGCAGTGTTTTATTATTAAGTGGCTTTCTTTGAATTGCACACATACTTACATGGAACTCGAGTATTTTTTTGGTTCTCACTGATCTGTTCTTCACAAATTGGACAACATAGCTTGACATTATTTTGACCATGAAAATTGCGTCCTGACCACCATTCTTCCTATGATAAAGGAAGGAATGAATCTAATCTAATTATGTAATAGAACACGTTTCCTAAGACGAAAAATGATGACATTAATGACGATGTAACCTAGCGCCAAGCTTCCTTTAAGATACGACAGTACAATAGGAAATAGGAAGGTAGCGAGAAACTCGCAAAAGAGCAAAAGAGCAAAAGAGCAACTGTAGCTCGTCAGGGCCAGGTTCCTGAATGACATCGACAGGCTTATGAATGTTATATATATATATATATATATACTAGGTATGTACGATGTACAGCTACAGATTAGCAAGTCAAGTAGATGTACATCGCATGTCAGCTCCGTTTGAAGAATGGTTTGGAGTATAAAGCAGCCCATTTTTTGGTAGTGACACGAACAAGTTCGAAAAGATAACAGCAACGTTTTTGAAAAGTATAGCCTTGTTTGACTGGGTAAAATATGCGGCAACCAGAACAATGGGGAAATTTCATCGCTATGACAGAAAATTTGTATATTGCACGGAGCGGGCGACAGTTACCCACAATGCCCTGGAAAACTTCTAGCAGAGCTTTCTCAATGTATTTGTTTTTCTTCATGATGAAATTGGAAGAGCAACAGCAGTAAAGAAAGGACAACTAGAGTTGTCAGATTATACATTCATGCCAGATATTATTGGTTCTGGTGTGAGCCAAATTTGTGTAGTCCGAAAAACAGCTCTACTTGTACTCGATGATGCAAGATAGATGATAAATAATATCAGTTTTCTTCCAAAAGACTGCTGACAGAGCAGGCCTTCCAAAATCAATGTGATGGTAGTTTTTAAAAGGTGATTTGACATTTATTGTTTAGTGCAAACATGATATTGAAATGTTTCTATACATTTACTTTTCAACACGTCGGGAGAACATTAGTGGTGCAAACAGACTTTCAATATTCATACAATACCTTCAAATGTGTGCTTTTTTCCATAAACATATTTTCTTATTTTCCTTGTTATATTAATTGTCACAGGGAAAGATCTGATACACACATTGAAAAAAAAAATGCACAAAAAGTCTTTCTTTTATTAATGACAGAAAGCATTAACATGGAGCAGCTGTATGCAGGGAAGTGATGACTCAAGAGTCTGGACTCTTTTAATCAAAACAATATAAGAAAATGAACACTGTTGATATGTAATAAAAATACTGATCTCATTGAGGTGATTTTTCAGGCTTTCTGCACTCCTAGACAATTACATCCTTGTATTCAACACAAACCTACCTTGAATGCACGAGCCAAGAAAGCGATCTGTGGTTTACTGCTGGGGGCCTTGCTTGTGATCATCATTTTTTAAATGTTGAATTGTACTCTTTTGGAGGGGTTGGGGTGAGTGGGTCATGAAAAACAGTACTGTGTGTGCTTTCGCGAAAATGATGAAAACCATCCCTAGGTTAAATAAGAGTGTTTTAAGGTAAGCCAGGCAACGTTCTTTTAAATGTTCCGTACACTCCATATTAAGAGTTGCTTTTAATCATACATTATGGCCAGTGCTGTGCATTGCAGTGAAATGAAATGTGAGATAGTAGCACCATTATTCCTGACACTAGAACCTGAGGTGTGACGTGAGGTACGATGCACTATCAATTTTATGGTCAATATCGTTTGTTATCGGTTACCATGGCAACGGAATTCAATTTTTGGTAACCAAAGGAAAACTCGTTCAACGACGTTATAAGTTTACACGTTACCACTTTAAAAGTTTACATCAACATACATACTGTGGAGGCACTTTCCGAAAAACCAATTGAGATAGCAAGGGTAAACAATTGATTGGCATGGCAACAGAATGTTTATCCAAATGATATAAGTTTTGTACCAGAGATCGCACTAGGAGCCAAATCTTTAATCAAAATGAGAAACACTTGTTAATATTATGGGTGTAAACGTGTTTTATGAAGATGGTCACAAAATATAAATGTATACTTGCTTTGCCTGTTCATTGAATGTCGTATTACATTTGTATGAGATATAAGTATCATTTTAAAAATATAGTTGCCCAGAAACCGTGTACGAAATCCTTTTTAAGTCTAAATTGCCTCTCTGAGTATTTTAAAGAAATTCACCTTTTACCTATTTATTTCATAATAGCGACATCAACTTTGTCGACAAAGTTTTCACTTTTTATGCCAAAAAATCTGGTGTTGGACTCATTTATGTGTCTTGTGTCCAAAATGAAGATGGGAACAGTTATTGTTTCATTAAATTAGATTGGAGACATGGCTCTGTGAGCATGATACCCGATGAAACTTAATAACTTGCCTTTTTTATTATCTTTACAATGTGCCAATAGTGATTACCCATATTAAATTTAAACTCGATGAAAAACAGAGACAGATTCAACCCTGACGTGTTATCACATTTCAACAATGCTTCTATATTGCCATGAGAACCACTTGTATGCCACGTGAAGTAATTTGAAATTAGTGTTATCAAGATCAGAAGGTAGAGAAACTTTAATTGTGCACCTGTGGTCTTGTAGCTTTGATGTTTACTTCTCAAATTCCGTAGATACAATGACCTTTTGACAATCATAATGTGAAAGAAACATATCATCTCAGCTTCAAACTCTACCGAGAGGAGATTATAATCCTGTGGCAAATTAACGTTGTAGCTGAAATTATTCGTGATGTATTGTGCAGAAATGACATGTGGACAGTTAGGTCTACCAAAAGCAATCGTTCGCATCATGGTCACAAAGTTATGTAGGCATTCTTTAAAGTCAAAATTTCAAATTTAAAAAGTCAAAATTAGGAGAAAAAAGTCGAAGTTGTAAGGTAACCGTGATACTTTGCTGCTTGACCTAATTGACGTCAATGGTAGTCTATCAGAATTGTTTTTACATTATAACATGACATGTTATGAAAATATTTCATAATATTTAAATCTGGGCATAAATATTTGATGTCTAGTTGCAAATTTATGTTATTTGAAATACATTTCATTACCATGGGAATCGTGCGTTGAATATACTCGACTAATTTGCTTCTAGTGGGTATGTTGATGCAAGGTTGTGAACCTGTAAATTACATACGCATAAACATTATATATATATATATATATTGTATAAATATATTCACATAATTTATTTTCTCTTCAGTGCACAGCACAGGTCATAATGTGCATCTCCATTTTCAAAATGTAATTTTGGGTGTCCTCAACATTTAAAAGAGCATTGCTAGGTAACCCTAAATTTCTAATTCGACTGAATTGACCTCACTTTCACTGCTGAGGGACTTTATATTCCGACATGTTATTTGATGAGAATTGTTTATGATATTTAAAGCTAAAAGCAAATTTGTAATATTTTATTGCAAATTTTTGTTATTTTGATAAACATTCCGTTGCCATGACAAATCAACTATTGACACTTACTACCTTGATTTTTTCAAAGTGCCTTTAAAGAAAAAATGTTGCTGCAACGTTGTGACGCGATAACGTTTTTACTTGCAAAGTTGTCATTAAAAATGTTTCTGTACCTTGCTTACTTCAAGCCTAAATTTTGTTGCTATGATTACAGAGAAAAACGGAAATTGACCATGAAATTGATACTGCACCCCACCTAATTTTAAATTTCAGCTTTTATTTTCCGATTTATACCAAATTCAGGTAGGTGGATTTCCGATTGAAGAAAATTGTAAAATAAGCGTTCTTGAAATTTTTGCTGCGCCACTAAGTATCAGTTGTAATGTGAATTAGCCAGGGGCAGGGGGGCGCTTGGTCCGTCCCATACGTACCTAAACACGCAACAGAGAGTAAAGGAGGCATGGGAAGACAAGGGATCTTGTCACTTAAATTTTCGTAAAGCCATGATGAAAACTATTATATGATGATAGTAGTGATGAATCTGATGACACACATTATGTGAAATATGTTGGAATAAGATTGGCGTGCGACGTTTCTGTTAAACCTTTCGCGGACTCCGCATATGCATACACAAGAGAATCCTGTACGTGGAACACCACCACCCCCACCACCCCCACCACCACGAACAACAACAACAGATTTCTGTGTTTACCAATAATTATGTAGGTTTGCAGACAGTTCCAGTGATCCGAAAACCACATGCACAACATAGATCATGCACAGAAATGTTCATCCTTCCTTTAGTTTAGCATGGCAAACCGCAAAGTAATGGAAAACATAATTCCATCTAAAGCTGCCTACAATGCTACAATGACATACAAATTGTTGAGTATCGAGGAAAAATTGTGAGTCAACTTATATTGTGGTATACTTATATCCTATAAACGTATTTTCAGGCAAAACTACAAAAAAAAGACTGTTTAGAGTTAAAAAAATGTGTGGTACCGCTAAAACGCTTTGATGGCTTTCTCTTCTAACGGTGTTTCACATTCTTACAAATAATCATATAAATCAGGTATTCTTTATAATATATGTTTTTAGAGCACAGATGTTTTGATATCCGTTTGACAATTATCCAGGTTTTGACCATAATATTCTTCTTTGTCTATATCTAAGGTAATGAAAAGTGTTTAGTTTGAAGTCATTCCCAGAGAGTTCTTTGTATCGTAAACGCCTATTGCAAATGTCAACATTACGATTAGTCATTGGGACTACATGGGGCTTTAGAGATTTACCCAGGGGAAATAGTTCTGTACTCATTTTGGTACATTGTTTACTATTGTATTTTCACGAAATTGGGCCTGTCTGTTTTAGCTTATTCAATCTTTTAATACGCTGGACTACATCTAGCAAATGTGAAGTCCCTGATGAATCATATTAAGCATGTCATAAAGCAAAATAAAAATGTAATAAAATAATATGATAGGATGGGATGGAAGCCTACAGCGATGACAAAATCACCAGATGGCCATCTATAGATACTGTAAAACACGTAAAGACTCAAGTACGTTTTTTTTCATTGCACATAATTTATTTGAATTGTTAGTTTCGAAAGATGGAAAATTGTCCTATCTCCAGGATTACAGTTTTGTAGGGTGATTTTCTTGATATCTATATTATTTTGCGATATAATATGAGGACAAGCTGTTTTGCACATGTATGTACCATAGTACACGAGTATATTTCACACGTCTTTAGTCAGTAACGATATTTTATGGTGTTTTTGGCTGTATATATTTAAGTTCAAACATAACACAAAATATTGGGTGATATTCCGTCTCTGTTAAAATTTCCCTTTTATTTGTTGCAAATATGCATATTATCTAACAAGTTTCACATTTTGAAGCTTTGGTCTCAAAACAATTCAAAATGATAATTGAAAAATTTTAACGTGGTGGCCTGTTGACAGTGTTGACTTTTCAATGACACTGATGAGAGATTAAGACCTACAGTAAACTTCCAACTTCTTTTTTGAGGCATGTCGCTAACGTAAGGAAAACCCGTAAAATTCTTCTTTAAACTGATTTGTGGGGACGATGGGCTTAACAACTTGTCGCTGAAGACAGAAAAAGAGACGCAATTCAAAATAATGAATGATGCATATTTTGAGATTCAATTACACAGTTTACAAGGGTATTCAGCGACCAGTTAATATTTTTCATCTTTTGACAACAAGTCCACACGCAGATCACAGGAATAATCATTCCCCAATGTACAATTGCTTATATGGTAGGGTCAGTATAATTAAGAGAATTTTGGTACTTTTTACTGACCAAGAATTACGTTGAACACCGATATAGTTTAGAAAATCAAATAGGGTCAAGTCATGAAAGATTGACATTTTGTAAACAGTGGATAGGTGCATAAATACAGCTTTATCGGTTTAATCACGTCAAAAGAAGTGCTGGCAAGATCAACCGATGCGATCGGTTAGAATCTGTCAGGGGCACTTTACAGGGTCTCTCCATTGAATGAAGCTCTTAAGGCAAAAAATTATATAAAAGGAATATATAGTATACGATACACTTGAACAGGAATAAATGATATTGTGTTTGGGATTCACACTATGATATTTTCAGTGGATTCTCTTTTAGAACATGTGCGTACTGTATCAGGTAATCCCAGCTTGGTGATGGAGTACTCCATGTAAAATGATCCCAGTCAAATACATTCAATTATTTACTGACATTATATATCTTGCGACATTCTTCACTTATCGCAAACAAGTATATGCTAGCATCTGAGCTTGTTGGCATAGTATTAGCTTACCCCCCTGTTGGTAAACACCACACTGCATATGCATTTGTCTAACTTTGGAAGTAACCAGAAAGTAACCCTGATATGTGAAAGAACTGTCCCTCATACGGTAATATATGACTTTATATTTTATTGGACAGGTCTTTCTGACCCTTACAAAAATCCACAAAGCCAATATGTGAGCAAAATGCCGCTGTAAAAAACAGGAAAATTCCATGATTTCTACATTTGTTTTACAGATATATCTAAAGATTCCGAATGTGTCCTTTTTCCTCATATTTAACTCTTTAACTCTGTTGATACAACAATTTAATTCAAAGGCATAAATTGATTCCCCATGCAGTGGCGGTTGTTGATATTTACAATTTTGTTAAGGTCAGTCATAAATATGCTTCTATGTGACTAGAATGTTTTTCTCACGGCACATTGTACACTCGCAATTTACCCCATTCTACATATTTAATAATGATTTTAACCTTCGGAGTGTTAAGTTTTGCGAACGCACCATCTCAAAACGGCTTGGCCCCAATATGTCCTCGCATCATGATAATGAACCCATACTGAAGTTGTGCACTTGATGTATTACTGTCGGAACGTATTTTTCTGGGTCTGACACATTTACCCGAAAATTTATTTCTGTTCATTACCGAGAAGGTTTCCTTTCATTTAGGCTAAATGAAACTGGGTTATATGGAAAGCTCGAGGACGGGGTCATTCTTATTTATGTTGAAGGTAGCGGTCATATAGGCACTTAATCAAGATGCCGTTTTATCATGTTTATTGTTATTTTTGGAAAAATAGAATTGAAGCTCCAAAGTGTCCTCCCAAACCTAACAACGCACTGGCACGTACATGCAAAACAAGCGGCTGGGGAAATGTTTTAGCCTAAGTTTTCATGATCGAACGTTCACAAATATAGCAAAGCTCTGAAAGTCTTTATCTCAGAAATTTGAATTCTCTTGATATCTTGAATCAGGAGACACAGCGTTCCAATTAACAATGTCGTTATTTTCGAGAACTCTTACGCCCAGTCGTGTGCAAATAACAACGGTTGCTTTTAACAATCAAATCTTTCCCAATATTCAATTTTCAGTACGTCCATGCAAATGATCATACGCAGTTTTCAGTTGGTTATGCAGATGAAACAGGGGAAACGAAACGTGCATTGCGAGGTTGAATCTACCCATTGAGCTTACAGGCTCCTTGATATACCTTGCTCCTCTGCAAATTGCAGGTTGGTTGCTTATTGGATATTTCTGTTTTCCGCTTTCAATCTGCATTCACTTTCCATGCTTTCCTGTAACACAGTACCGCTATTTATTGAAAGTCGTTGACGCATGGCAACCCAACAAATGGAACTGCACCATAATAGCCTGTGATAACCTGTCATATTATCCTATTAAAACTCACTATTTTACCTTACTGTTACTGACAAAACTACTCCATTATCGCTCAGTGTAATATGTGATGAAAGGGTGGCACCATAAAAAACAGCACGGCACGGTGAGGTATACCGTACTTAATGCATGTAAGTGCCTTTCCGCAAGGAAAGTGTGCGTTCAATAAGCCTGACGGGATGTTATCATCGAATCAACTGGCGATTCAGTTTTAAGACACTCGGAAGCGGAAACATTGATGTTTTAACCAATGAGATAGGCCTACATTGGATTAAAGCACGCAGGTGCATATGCATTATATTACCACATCATGGAGGAAGCAAAACAGATTTGTCTTCCTCCATGATATTATATTGTTTAGCGATTAACGCTGATCTCATTGTTTAGCCACATGGTTAGGGAACGGTGTCTTTTGCATATATTGATATTTTAATTGAACAAAACAGTTTAGTTTCGAATTTCATTTGTCTAGATCAGTTGTAGCATTCTCAAATATCACCCGACGCCCCAATACTATTATAGACGCCATCTTAGATATACTGTTTTCTAGTTTTTGAGCCCATCCTTTATTGATAAGACATGTCAGGAGATGTATATTTTATTTTCTTGCCCATACTGTACCATATAGAAGTATATTGATCGGCTTCCGGGTAACACCCATTACAAAGTGCCTACAGAAAATGACACACAGCTAGTTACTGTTGGCTGATTTCGTCCCATCCGTTGTATAATATCTTAAGAACCCGCGTCACGCGCTTGTTATTACTTAGTTGTCCTTCTGTATAATCACCCTTATATAATTGTATACAAAGTCTATACTATTTAACTTTTGTTAACGGTTTAAAGTTGTCAACAGGAAGAACATGGGCGGGGGGGGGGGGAGGGGGCTTTTACTGAGTTATCGCTTGCTGCAGGAGACGTGGTTACTCTACTTTATTACAAGTAAAGAAAGTAATTCCCCTCTATAAACCTTAGGTCCCTTTCCCCAGAGGCCACTCCCTCACCAAAAGACGTCTTCCTATGCAGAAAAATGTGGCATTCACATTGCATTCCCCGAAGTGACCACCTCTCGTATACGGCCACTGATTGAATGCATTCGGGTTGGTGTTTTTGGAGGATATGAAGTAGACCTTGCATGATATGAAATTGCAATCCTGTGGGATCACACTATGATAACCTGGGGGCCAGGTGTTGGTGCAACAGCACATATACTAGATCAACAGATCCATTACATAATGACCAGTAACCTCTTCACCTCTTCTGTCATCTCCCTAATACGTACACCCAAAACGAAAACCCCTTTTTGACAATAACTGCAGTAAGCCGTCATACCACAGGGCATTCCGGATATCATTGTGCTATTTAATGCCATAAAGTGTCGTTCAACTGCTAAAGTAAAACCTCAGCCGTGTGCTTCGTGAATGCCTTGGCGCCAAATGGCTTGGTTACCCAATGGCAGAGGTGGGGGGGGGGGGCGGGTAGAACACGCATGACGATGTAAAAGGAGCACGAATCATTGATAGGTGGAATTATTGGATGTGACATTATCAAATTCCTTTGTTCATTTTTTCGGCAATATATATATATATATATATATATATATATATATATATATATATATATATATATATATATATATATATATATATATATATATATATGTATATATATATATATATATAAGAGCTTGACCGAGCATGCATTTTGAAACCGAACCGGGTACTCGGTACTCGGTACACATTACCGATACCGAACCGGGCACCGTTCTGGTTCGGTATATGCAATTCAAACATGAATACGTTTGACAGGGGTTAATAGCTGTTACCCTTATGCACAGGGGTAGTACAATTGTTATGTAATTAAGGCGATTAATGCAACCCATGTGACACACGTAATTACAAAGTATCGTTTGTTGCGTTGTTGAAAGTGTATACAAGTACGAAAAGTAACCTCAGTGACATTTTTATTTTAATTCATTGCCAACATTGACAGTGATAACCGAACCCGAACGTTAAGTGACTGTAAAAACCGAACCCGAGCCGGGCTTCAATTCTGGAACCCGGTAAGCTCGAGTTCGGTCGTTCGGGTTCGGTCAGGCTCTAATATATATATATATATATATATATATATATATATATATATATATATATATATATATATATATTCGTGCTGGTGACTGATAAACTTTTTGCTTAAAATTCTGAGGAAAATCCTAAATAAATAAATAAAGATTTAAGAATCAAATTCGTAGTTATTGTTTACAAACTACACCTGCTAAACTCAGTCATGTGTAATAGCCAGCTAGACTGTCGGACGTTCGACTGACACATGTTATTGCATCATCCGCTGCCATCTAAACACACACAGACACACACACACACACACACACACACACACACACACACACACACACTCTACACTCTACTGTAACTTATTTCCATGGATCACACTTTTGTGATCATAATCTGGAAGGTGTATAGATTTATTATGTTGACTCAGCAATGCTTAGGTCTGACACATGTTATTGCATCATCCGCTGCCATCTAAACACACACAGACACACACACACAGACACACACACACACACACACTCTACACTCTACTGTAACTTATTTCCATGGATCACACTTTTGTGATCATAATCTGGAAGGTGTATAGATTTATTATGTTGACTCAGCAATGCTTAGGTCTGTAGTATTGACTGAAAGCTCTACTCACGTGCAGTCAACTCTTCTTCTGCCCTCCACGTACTGGCCCAATAATGGAATCAGAATGAGGCTGAGCACGACGCTCACCACCTTTTGCATAATAACCTGAATGAAAAATACAGCTTTGATTAGCAGGTCATCGTGAGTGTCACGGAAAATTACCTTTAGCAGCACTTTCTGCCTGGTAGCAACAAAACTGGTAAGTGACAACGAAAGTAATCAGAAAAAATATCTTAACCTTCCGAAAGAAGTTACCAATGTTTCTTGTACACATTCCGAATTTCAACTACACCCATTGATTTAGCATAGTTCAAAAGTTTAAACCAACGTGTCAAAATTTACATATAATTTTATCATGTTTGAGAGTGCAAACATGCAGGAAGGGAACCAAGCGGAAATCATTAGAAAAACGATACCAAAGATGTGGAAGGCATTATCAATGCTACTGAATTATTGGATAGCGCCAATAATTTCCATATGGACGTGGTTTCGACCGCTCTTACAGTAAAGGTCTTGTATTTCTTCAAAATGACTTATTCATATCCTGTGGAACGTTTTCAAGAAAATGGGCGCAAAACATATCCAACAACAGAGCAGAAGGAACTGGATACGAACGTCAAGGTATACTAGGTCTAAACTAATTTGCCTAATTTTATGTATTTTAACTAATATATAAATATTGCAATGTTTGCTTTAAATATTCAAAGTGATTTGACTTTTGGGTATTAGTCTCTTTTAAGGGCACCGTTGCTACTAAAATGGAAGAAATGGTAAAAGTTGCTGCATCCTTGAAGGGAATGAGAAGTGCTGCTACCACCAGTTGGCCACTTGTATGCTAATAATGTGCATGGGGCTGACCAGTATACATAATTTCTTCTCAGCTCAAGAAGTGAGTAACAACATCTCAAATAATGTCACCCTGGCCAGCATGCCCCGCTCACAAACAGGGAAGAAGGAAAAGCTAATTATCACATGACCATTGTAGGATGACATCACAGCTAACGAGCCCACCCAGGAAGTAAAAATTGGCCCACTGTTTCTGCCAACTGCCTATTACTTTCAAGTTCGACAGCAACAAAGCAGTGGTAAAACACGCCGTTTTCCATACAACTGCCTATTCAGCTGTCAAACATATTATGACTTGAGATGGAATTGCTTGACAGGTAGTATTAATTTTGCATTGTTTCATCCACAAACTTTTCGAAATTTGATTGAAAGGCTCTCAATTCAGTAACTTGAGAGTTGAAGGAATGATTGCAAGCTAAATAAACTTCCAGAAAACAGATGAAGGTATGTCTGATCTTGAAACGAACTTGAAGGCATGACATGTTTCTCTGTGAAATGGTCGACAAAAATATACTTTCATTGCAAAGAAGTTACAAGAAGGTGTTTAGGTGACGCTTACACACGAAGAGGAAACTGGAAACTGATTGTTTGACTGGCAGCCATAATTATAGCTATATATATATATATATATATATATATATATATATATATATATATATATATATATATATATATATACATACATACATACATACACGGGTTGCCCTGTGCACCTACAAAATTAGATACTTCGATTCAATGTGCACGAAGTGCTTCATTAGCACGAATGTACTCGGTAAATGATAGGAACTTGCACACATGAAGGTACAGTCGCGCTTCTGTGTACATGTAGCCTTGATTAACTATTTGCATAATATAATCGTTATCTAATGTGGTAAATTGACAGCATGCTAATAGTGGACTGTACTGCTATGCCCGAAGTAATACTAGTAAATAGTTCATTTTGTTTTAACTAGGTGCCTTTGACGATGTTAAACAATGGTGTCACTCTGCAAGTGCTGTTATCATTTTTTATTTTCACATTTTTGTCCATATGTTTTAAAAATTTGATGCTTATGTTGAAGACCACATGCCCAACACCTTACGAAATCAGGGACTCAGAAGCCAGTAGTTGACAAGTGCACTTTAACTCCGGCCTTTAAAAAGGAAGTAAGTGTAAAGTTGCTAAACATACTCAACGGAAATATTTTTCAGACACCACAAAAATATTGATTTTTCAAACTTGGGAGTTGCCTATATAGCCAGCCTCCATCGTCCGTGGCAAGATATTGAGATTGGAGGATGTACCCTTAGATTGGGATAGTAGAAATACATAATATATTTCCAAGGATCTGTGAATGTACAGCAAATTTTGGCTTGCAGATGTGTGCATCGGCAAATAAAGGAAATAAACCGGACAAGTTTTTTTTACTATAATACCAGTCAGGTTTACTGGCGCATAAGGGTAGGGATGTTATAAAACTTTCGTGTAATTATTTCATATCGGTGCTTTCGCCGCTGTAATGTGAAAGCCATAGTGATATTTGCGCAGAGCATGCGCCGATTAAAAACGGCGAGGGAGATTTGCAAAACGATATATATATATATATATATATATATATATATATATATATATATATATTTGAATTGTATTTCGAATATGAAATATATATATATATATATATATATATATATATATATATATATATATATATATATATATATATATATATAATATATTTCATATTCGAAATACAATTCAAAACAAAACAAACAAACAAAAATAGAATACACAGTTACACACCAAAATACATACTTACAAGATAATTACCAGTTAAAGTACATATATTTTTTTCTTTGGCACTTCAGAAATCACGGGACATTATAGTATACAATGTAAATTCAAAAGATCGCTTGCTTTTGTTGTGGTGAGCACACATTCAGTGGAGCCATGACGTACTCCACATAATTCCGTTATGACAGAGGCATGTGGCATGGTCTCCTCCGACATCACATGCTGAAAGGACATTATAAGTTTGACTATTTTAGATAAAATATTTTACGGAACAAGTTTTTGTCAAATTTGTACTTAAAAATAAAAAACGTGAATAATTTCCCTGCAGATTAACGAGAACCATTTATCGTGAGCATTACCACACAGTTTTAAGACCTCATTTTTAGTGTTAATGATATCATGTATGAATTTTATAAGCCTCATGTATTTGTGTTTCGACCGGGTTGTCATCTGAAATCAGGAGTAAAGTCACTGTGAGTTTGGTTAAGCAAATTCCATTTTCGGTGAACAGCTTTACGCCATGATGTATATACTTTCTTAATTTCTTTACCAGAAAAAAAATCCAATAACTGAGAACCATAATACGGCATACAATAAGAGCGAAATAATTTAAATCTGATGAACGATAATACTTTTCCAACTTGTGCCATGAGCATATTGACGTCCGAATAGCGCTTTTCAATACACTCTTTGATATTGGAACCCATTGTGTTGGGTCCTACCACGTTACTAAGGTTGATGTACTGTTCTACGCTTTCAATACGTTTATCTTCCATCAGGATAATATTGGCAGGGTCATGTGGGCAATACGATATCCATTTGCTTTTATTTGGGTTAAATTTTACATCATCTTTTTTCTGGCGAAAACAGAACAGATATGAAGCAATTTGTTGGTGGCATGAATACTTGGAGATAAAATAACAAAATTGTCTGCATATGCTAAAGCCACAAAATACGTTCCAAGATGAGCAATGTTAGTATAGCAGTAACATTGTACTTATGACGAAAAAAACGGCTTCAAAATTATAATTAACATATTTTACGACCTGTTTTAAGTGTGGTTAATGCAGAATACACACTCATCCCAATTAATGGGAATAATCGGAGCTTCGTATTTCCAATGTGCTGCACAGACAACATGGGTCGATTTCGTGTAACCTTTGGAATAAACCACTCTAAGTGAAATTGTTCGCTGTTTAGTTTCATTGAGTAAGCTTCTCGTTGTTTAACTACTATTTTAATTGGGCATGTAATTATAGCTACCGTAGAAATCCGTGGCATCAGAATCATAGGCATCGTTTTACACACAGCAAAACCTGTCTATATCGTGGACACTTTAGACCTCTTAAAATTGTTGATAATGAAAAGATGTTCATGTTCAAGAAGGGCATGGCCTGTCGTGAATCTGAGTATTTTTAAACTTAGGTGATTGACTGACTGAGTAACAAT